>MCJB01047946.1:0-48455 GCA_002018475.1 Nicotiana obtusifolia | reverse complement strand
GGGGGGGGGGGGGGGGGGGGGGGGGCGAGAGACGGGTTTCATAAATATATATAGGAGGGTGAGAGATGAGTTCTGAACCGTCGAATTAGAGGGCGATCAATGGCTCAGATTGAGCGTGACCTAAACAGTGTCGTTTTGGTCACTAATGGGGCGGACCGGGTCTAGGGAATGGACTGGACCAGTCGCGAAGGGATCTTTGGGCTTAAACCGTTTTAGCAATTTGGGCCTTGTTAAATGAATAGTCCTCAACGCAGTTTAGCAAAACTAGCCTCTTTATTTCTTTCTTTAGTTTTTTGCAGACATGGCCATATTGCTTCCAATTGCATTTATTTTGCAACAAAGATCTAATTAGCATTTAAACTAATTAATTAAACTAATTGATTGAAGCTAATGTATATTTTTGGTGATTTTCATTTATCATTTAAGCAATTTGTATGTGATTAAATCCTAAAATTCAAAGTGCTATGCAATGAAAAATTAGATATTTTTATGGTATTTTCTATGATTTTGAAGTACTAAATATGCACAAAAAATGCAACTAAATGCAGAAAACAAAATATCTAATATTCTGTGAAAATCAAAAATCAATAAGAAAAGTTTATTTTTTTTTTGTAGATTTTGTAGGAATATTTTCGTAGGACAAAAATTACGTGCTCACAGTGTTGCTCCCTAACGCACACGCAAGTATACGTGGTCGAAAAGTAATACAGGATTATGAGTCCGGATTATCGTACCCAAGGGACTTAAGTTAGCTACTCTATAACAACTAATATAGTTATTTAACAAGTAAGGATCGAGTTTAATATATAGTTTATTCTAAATTATAATTCTAATTTAAATCTAAGAATTGCAACGAACAAATATGTATTTTGTAATCGATAAAACAAACATTCCAGGGTTGTGATTATGTTCCCAATCCTATTACGTTCTAATTGACTTATTGTTCATATAATTCATGTAAGATTGTTAATTGATCGATAATGATACTCATAGCCTTCTTCCGAAGTACTATTCGCCTATTCCTAACAAGATTAACACCTATATTCCTATGGAATTAATCTAGCAAGAATGCAATAAGAACACGATTATCCAATTAAGCATGGTGATTAAGTATATTCCTATCCTAACCACGAATCCGCCCCTTTAACAAGGTTAAGAACATGTTTTCTTCAATTCTTATTCTAATCTAAACATAGTTTTCCCAAACATAGCATAGATAATAGATAGAACTTAATTGATGGCCAACACAATTAAGCAATTAGGCATAGAATTGAAGAAACAATCATATTCACATGAACTATTAAAACAAAAGCGTCAAGTTAAAAACATATTGTTTTGGCTCCTCATCTTCCTTCGTCCGGTTCTTCTTGTTTTGGCTCATTTCTTCCCCGTTTTCGCTCCCGATTGCTTTCGCTTCATTCCTACACATAAAAACATATTACATTAACATGAATCGATGCAATTAACGTCCCAAATTTACACAAACAAGAGCTAAATATGAGATAATTTACATAACATTTTATATCTTTTCTACCAATTATCACACAGCTACCCCTCTTTGCTCGAGAACATGCAGAATTTTCGGGCAAAGATGAAGTCAGCAATTACAAGCAAGTTTTGCCTGTTTGACACTCCGTGGGAAGCATTTGAAAAAATTTGACCCAACATTGCTTCAAAGGTTGCGTACATATCCTTGCCTATAAAGGAATCAAGTCAGTGTAGTTCTGAAAGTCTTCGTAGCTGGGACCATCGAAAGCTGTGGTTTCACTGCTGTTTGTTACTGTTGCTGCCGTTGTCGCCTGCTGAACTCCTTATTATACCAAAATCAAACTAAAAAAAAGATGCTAAACAAGCCTATCAGCTATTAGTTACAAGATCTATCTATGAAACTTGATCTTGAATCTTGATTGATCCTTCATGTAGACTCTGATCTGAACCTTGATGCTCGCTAGCTGCATGTGTTGGTTCATTCTTCTACAGTTTCTTTTGATCAAAGCAGGGATTGCAATGCTCGTGACTTTAGTCATGTCTTGAACAGTCTATGTCTTTATCTGCTTTTGCATTTTGGATTCACCTCTTTTCTTTTTCTTTCTTATTCTAGATTGAGACTTCTTCTTCTGGTCATCTCGAACCATGTGCCTGAGGTAAAACTGCTCAGCCACCAATATAAACAAACGAACAAAATTTTTCTGCCCCAGTTTTCACTAGAAAATATTTCGTGAATTATTTATGACAAAACTCTATGCTACTTCATTATTAAAAGCAATAAATGTCGGGAATGGTATACCCGGTGAAAAACCTGATTCTTTGGGAATGATGTACTCTGACTGTTAAAAATGGTGCCTCAACTAGGGAGTGGAAACCCAATGTTGGAAAAGAAGACTAGTTAGTGGGGACCCTATGTCCAAAATAAAATTAACTAGGGAGTGGAGACCCTATATCCAAAATAAAATCAACTAGGGAGCGGAGACCCTATGTTGGAAAAGAGAACTAGGGATTGGAGACTCTATGTCCAAAATAAAATCAACTAGGTAGTGGAGACCCTATGTTGGAAAAGAGACTAGAGAGTAGAGACCCTATGTCTAAAATAAAATCAACTAGGGAGTCGAGACCCTATGTTGGAAAGAGACTAGAGAGTGGAGACCCTATGTCTAAAATAAAATCAACTAGGGAGTGGAGACCCTATGTTGGAAAAGAGACTAGGGAGTGGAGACCCTATGTTTGAAACATCATCAACTAGGGAGTGGAGACCCGGGAAAAGAGATTAGAGAGTGGAGACCTTATGTTTACAACAAAATCAACTAGGGAGTGAAGATCCCATGTTGGAAATGAGACTAGGGAGTAGATACCCTATATCTAAAATAAATCAACTAGGGAGTGGAGATCTTATGTTGGAAAGAGACTAGGGAGTGGAAATCCTATGTCTAAAATAAAATCAACTAGGGAGTGGAGACCCTATGTGGAAAAGAGACTAGGAACTGGAGACCCTATGTCTAAAATAAAATCAACTAGGGAGTGGAGACCCTATGTTGGAAAAGAGACTAGGGAGTGGAGACGCTATGTATAAAATAAAATCAACTAGGGAGTGTAGACCTTATGTTGGAAAAGAGACTAGGGAGTGGAGACCCTATGTCTAAAAATAAAATCAACTAGGGAGTGGAGACCCTATGTTGGAAAATGCAGTTAGAGATTGGAGACCTTATACTACCATGATTGGACAGTTAACTTTAGTAGGTCAATTTTTTTAAATATTTTTTTATGTATAAAATGCAGGAAAGCATTTGGAGAAGACTTTCCTTTTGAAATTGTTGCTATTGTAGAGCTGTTTCTAGCTCCCACGCAGTTTCCTTTTGGTTGCACCTGCGTCTCGCAAGGTTGGCTTTGGGTTGTATCTGTTTCTGTTTTTCAAACAAAGAACATTTGTCAGTTTGAAATGGTTGTTGGTTTTGTGGCCTTGCACTTTTCAATCACTTTATATTGGCTGGATCATTGATAACAACTTCAAACTGCAATTAGTTGTTTCCTGCATATCAATTGCATTTCTGGCCCTAGAGAACCTTTGCTTTTTACATAATTTACCATGACAGTCGGTCGCATGGGACCTACCCTTTTTCAATTTTATCTCGTTTTTGTGGGCATTCGATTTCTTTCTTCTAGTTTTAACTTCAGAGCACGGGCATTTTGAGCTTTTCAACCTTACCAAGATAGGTTAGTCATGCAGGACTCAATCGTTCAACTTCACTTTCGCCCTTATAGGCACTTCAATTTGACTTTTTTCTTTCGAGGGTCTTGATTTCAAAGCATCGGCCACCATGGCGAATCGGGATTAACTTGATGCCCCTGCCGAGGTTGGGTGCCCCTTTTTACAAATTAGCTTGTATCGAACGAGAACTCTGTAACTCAGTCTTGCCATTCCTTCTTTGCCTTATTTTTGGAACCAAAGTTAGACCGAAAGGGACTTAAAGAACGACAGACGATGAATTTAAACAAGAGGTGTCCCTTCCGGGAAAGGAAAGAAGGACTTATCTGGAACGCGTGCGGACTTCAATGAATATGACAACTAGATGCTTGATCTGCGTAAAACGTCTGACTTTCAGAAGTTCACCATAACCCTTGCCCCGAAACCGAGAGACCTTGCCTAGGAATGTGTGGATGCCCATGGCTGTGAAAATCCTCTTTTTGATCAGTAGTGCCCTTTGCGGGTTTTCACCAGCTGACCTCTCTCATTTCTCTTCTCACAATCGCCTTATAGTGCCCTTTGCGGGTTTTCACTTATAAGACTCTCGTTTTCATTTTCTATGCTTACCATCGCCCTATGGTGCCCGTGAGGGTTTTCACCAATAAGACTTTCTCATTTTATTTCTCTGAGTTTTGGTTGTATCAGGTCCAAGTGACTTTATCCTCCAATTCTTTGAACCTTCTCGTTGACTGATCGGAAGGACTTGAAAAGGATTTGGGGTAAAAAGATTTGGATTGAATTACAACTTTGGAACCTTTCAAGCAAAACTATCGCTGAACCATTATAACATCTGGCCCAGTTTTAACTTTTTTGGGGGAATGTGGATTTTTATTTGGTGCGACTGAACCCCAGAGAGAGGTTGCCTACGTATCCTTTCGGAATCAAGTCAAACATAGTTCAAAGTACTTTGTTTTTTATTTTATTTTTTTTCCTTCTTTTTTATTTTTATTTTTTAATTTTTTCGTTTTTTTTCTTTTTTTTTTAAATAATAACATCTTCAGGTTCCAAAGAGGTTAATTAAAGAAAAGGTAACGGCTCAAAGGATTTGCAAATGGTTGATAGTGTTTGGGTAGCGGGGATGAAAGCCTTCATCATCCCAATGAGAGAATGTTCATGTTGTAAAAAGGGGGTCAAACATAATACCTTTTGACTGCGTCTGCATTGACAGTTGTCTCGGGATCATTTCCCCCGATATCTCCTAAGTACACCGCTCCCTTTGGCAATACTCTTCTTATAATATACGGACCTTTCCAATTTGGAGCGAACTTTCCTTTGGTTTCTTCATGATGCGGTAGAATACGTCTCAAAACGAGCTGGACCACTTCAAATTTTCTGGGCCACACTTTCTTATTATAAGCACGAGGCATTGTTTGTTGGTACAGCTGCCCATGGCAAACCGCGGTCATTCGCTTTTCATCAATCATGGTCCATTGTTCCAGATGGATTTTGACCCATTCTTCATCCCCTATCTCAGCTTCTACAATGATCCGAAGAGAGGAGATTCCAACTTCTGCAGGTATTACAGCTTCAGTGCCATAAACCAATAAGTAGGGTGTGGCCCCAATTGACGTGCGCATAGTTGTGCGATACCCCAATAATGCAAAGGGAAACTTCCCATGCACTGTTTGGAACTCTGAATCATTTTTCTGAGGATCTTCTTGATATTTTTATTTGCCGCTTCAACGACTCCATTAGCTTTTGGCGGATAAGGGGTTGAATTATGATGTGTGATTTTGAATTTTTTGCATACCTTCCTCTTCAAGTGGCTATTCAGATTTGCAGCATTGTCTGTAATGATACTTTTAGGAGTACCAAAATGACAATGATGTTGGAATGCACGAAGTCACCACTGCTTTCTTGGTGACAGCTTTGAAGGTGACGGCTTCGACCCACTTTGTAAAATAATCAATGGAAACCAGGATGAATCTGTGCCCATTTGAAGCTTTTGGCTCGATCGGCCCAATAACATCCATGCCCCAAGCAACAAACGGCCAAAGTGCTGACATAAGATGTAGCTCTGAAGGCGGTGCGTGAATCAAGTCGCCGTGTATCTGGCACTGATGGCATTTTCGGACGAAATTGAAGCAATCTTTTTCCATGATCATCCAGTAATAACCTTCCCGGAGGATTTTCTTTGCAAGGACATATCTGTTCATGTGAGACCCACAAACTCCGGAATGCACTTCGTTCATGATCTTTTCAGCTTCTCGAGAATCTACGCATCTTAACAGATTCAGATCTGGGGTTCTTTTGTATAGAACCTCACCACTCAAAAAGAGACTACTTGCAAGCCTTCTGATAATTCTCTTTTGATCTCCACTAGCTTGCTCGGGATATTCATTTTTTTTCAAAAACCTTTTGATATCATGGTACCATGGCTGAACATCTGACTCCATTTCAATTGCATTGCAATAACCATGCCTTTCTCGGACTTGAATCTCCAGTGGGTCAATATGACAATTAACCGGGTACGGCGACATTAAGGCCAAAGTAGCTAGTGCATCTGCTAGCTCATTTTGGAATCGAGGAATATACCTAAACTCGATGGACTTGAAACGTTTGCTAAGATCTTCCACATGTTGCCTGTATGGGATAAGTTTGATGTCTCGAGTTTCCCATTCGCCTTGGGCGTGCCAAATGATCAAATCAGAATCTCCCATAATTGACAATCCTTCTATATCCATATTAATTGCCATGTTCATTCCCATGATGCAAGCTTCATACTCAGTTGTGTTATTTGTGCAAAAGAACCAAAGTCGGGCTGTTGCTGGATAATGCTGTCCTGTGGGTGAAATCAGAATGGCCCCGATCCCGACACAATTTGGCATTTACAGCTCCATCAAAGAACATTTTCCAAGTTTTGTTGTCTTCCGACATTAATTCAATTGAGTTCACTTCTTCGTCTGGAAAATATGTATTTAAGGGTTGGTACTCATCATCTATCGGGTTTTTAACTAGATGATCTGCCAAGGCTTGGGCTTTCATTGCCGTGCGAATGACATAGACAATGTCAAATTCTATGAGTAGGATTTGCCATTTTGCCAACTTTCCTGTAGGCATCGGCTTCTGGAATATATATTTCAGAGGATCCATCCTGGTTATGAGATATGTGGTGTAAGCCAGTAGATAATGTCTGAGCTTCTGGGCGACCCAAGTTAGGGCGCAACAAGTTCCTTCTAACAAAGTGTATTTGGTTTCATAACTGGTGAACTTCTTGCTCAAGTAATATATGGCTTGATCCCTCTTCCCAGTCACATTGTGTTTCCCCAGGATACAGCCAAAAGAATTTTCCAGGACTGTCAGGTATAAGAACAATGGTCTTCGTGGCTCGGGTAGAACCAAAACTGGCGGGTTTGACAAATATTCTTTAATTTTGTCAAAAGCTTCTTGACACTCATCTGTCCATTTGATCGTTGCGTCTTTCTTTAGCAGTTTGAATATAGGCTCACAAGTGGTAGTAAGCTGAGCAATGAATCTACTGATGTAATTCAATCTCCCTAGCAGACTTATAACCTCTTTCTTGCTCTTCGGTGGTGGCAAGTCCTGAATGGCCTTTACCTTTGTCGGGTCTAACTCAATGCCTTTGCGACTGACTAAACCCCAGAAGTTTTCCAAACGGAACCCCAAATGCACATTTAGCTGGGTTCAATTTCAAATCATACCTGCACAGACTCAAAGAATCTCCTCAGATCTTGCACATGGCCTTCCTGAGCTTTGGACTTAATATCACATCATCCACATACACCTCAATTTCTCGGTGAATCATGTCATGAAAGATGGCAGTCATAACTCTCATGTAAGTTGCCCCGGCATTTTCCAAACCAAATGGCATGACCCTATAACAGTAAGTGCCCCAGGTGTGGTGAAAATCGTCTTTTCTGCATCCTTTTCATCCATCAAAACCTGGTGATACCTAGCATAACAATCCACGAAGGACTGTATCTCATGTTTAGCACAGTTGTCAATGAGGATATGAATATTTGGCAGCGGAAAGTTATCCTTGGGACTCACTTTGTTCAAATCCCGGTAATTAATGCACACTCGAGTTTTTCCATCTTTCTTCGGCAGTGGAACCATGTTAGCCAACCACGTGATGTATCGGACCACTCGAATCACACCAGCTTTCAATTGTTTAGTGACTTTTTCCTTGATCTTGTCACTGATATCTGTTTTGAACTTTCTTTGCTTTTGCTGGACGGGTGGTTAACCGGGATATATAGGCAACTTATGTACCACCAGATCAACGCTCAGCCCTGTTATATCATCATAGGACCATGCAAACACGTCTTTGAACTCAAACAAAAGTTGAATCAATGCATCTCTAGTTCTTTCCTTAGCGTGAATACTTCTCATGGTTTCTCGAATCTCTTCCGGGCTGCCTAAGTTGAATGGCTCGGTTTCATTTAAGTTTGGCTTAGGCTTATTCTCAAATTTTTTCAATCCTCGATTTATTTCCCTAAAAGCCTCATCCTCATCATTTCTTTTTCTTGGTTCATTATTTCACAGTTAAACGATATTTTAGAATCTGAGCATGAAGTCCGCGCATGTCATGTTATTTAAATCCGCATTATTAGAACTGAAAAAGGAAAATATAAGAAAAATAGCAAGATTAGGAAAAAATAAAAAGACGAATGAAATATTAATTCCATTTCATTGAATTGAAGATACGATGGTTTACATCAAAACTAAATGACAATGAAGTAAAAACATTCGAGTTACACCCTGAAATAACTCGTAATGCAGAAGAGATAATAAGATTAGACTACCGGAAGTCCCGTCTAATAGGGAATGGGGTAGCTTTCCTATTCTGGAGTTTGGTATCCGGTCCTATATACTGCACTTCGGCAATACTCGTGCCTTCTCCGGGCTGGACCATGTGCGAATCATATAACATTTGCTTTAGAGATTCACAAATGTCATCGATTTCTTCGGCCGTGGAGGCCTCTTCTTCTTCTTCCACACACTTTGTCTTGACAAAGGATTGGGCAAGGCGTGGAATAGGCTGGGACAAGACCCATTCTTTTTCTTTGCTCTTATTAGCCCATTTTCTGTCAGTTTTTGTAGCTTGGAAACCCACACCCTTTTCATTGGCGGTTAGAATAATGGGTTCAGTGATACCCTGCAGAGACAACCCAAGCCCCTTTTTGGGCTTATACCCATGTCTAAAACCATGACTTAAGCATTAGATAAGCAAGGTTGAGGTAACGGGGACCCTTCTTCGCATTGATCGGCTACCACAATTTCGAAAGCCTGGTATACAATGTGTACGCTACCTTCCTTAGCTTCTAGACACGGGACTGAAGGGTCCCTGTAGATGGACTGCTTATCTTCTCCGTGGACAACAATTTCTTGATCATCATACTCAAATTTAACCATTTGACAGAGGGTGGAGGTAACAGCTCCTACATCATGAATCTGTGGTCTTCCCAAAAGGAAATTATATGAGGTTTCCATGTCCAAAACCTGAAAAGTTACCTCAAAATCTACAGGACCAATGGTCAGAATTAGATCAATTTCCCCTATGGTGTCTTATTTGAAAAGCCCGGACGCAGACAGTGTTTGCCCGGATTCTTTCCGTTCCGATCTCCATTCTCTATAGTGTTGAGAGAGGACAAATGTCGACCCCGAATTCACCATCTAACATTACTCTCTTCACATAATAGCCCTGACATTTGACTGTCAAGTGGAGGGCCTTGTTGTGGGAGGCTCCTCCTGGGGGCAGATCATCACGGCTGAAGGAAATTCTGTTGACCTCGAAGAATCTTTGTTCCATTCTCTCCAATTGTTCGACGGAAGTATCAACCGGGACATATGCTTCGTTGAGTGTTTTCAGGAGCAACTTTTGGTGTTCATCCGAACTCAGCAACAGAGATAAGAGTGAAACTTGGGAAGGAGCCTTCCGGAGTTGGTCAACTATTGCGCATTTTGAAGCTTTCACCTTTCTGAGGAACTCTTCCGCTTCCTCATTGCTGACAGACTTCTTGGATGGCAGCCTTCTATCCTTCTTCAATTTGAACCTTTTTAGCTCTTCTGTGTTATGGTACTCCCCAGACTTATTCATTTCATTCACCTCTTTCATGACCTTTTTCCCCTTGTAGGTAACTATGGTTCTGTTGTAGTTCCAGGGGACTGCAGTAGGGTCCTTCATGTGGCTTTGTGGTGTGTGGATGATAACCACGGGCTCAGTCAGCCTTGGTAAAATTATGGGCCCATGCGCCACATAGGTCCCCTTTGGCACATACACTCTTGGAACACTCAGTGTGCCCATCTCCTCCTCGAACTTCCTAGGAATATCCAAGATGAGCGGTTCTTTCCTCGGGGCCAAAGGAACATAGAGGACCTTGTTTTTACCAGGTGCTGCCCCAGTCTTTGTTTCAACAACTTGAGGGACCAGAATGACTTTCTCCTCAATTTTGGCCTGTTTTGCCGCCATCTTAGGTCTTGCCCTTGAATTGGTGATGGCAATGATGACTTTCAATACTGGATCAAACTCCTCGTCATTGAAAATCATTCCAATGACCGACCCATTATTGTGAGCTGGTAATGGATTGTTGGTCACATTAGGGATCTCTTCGTTCCTTAGCACAATTCTTTTCTCCTCTATCAAGCTTTCAACTGCCCTTGTGAGGGTCCAACAGTCCTTTGTATCATGTCCCTCTACTCCCGAATGGTAAGCACACCTGGTACCGGGCCGGTATGATGGGGATTCGGAGTTTTGTCGATTGGGGGGTACAAGTTACAACAGACCCAGTTGGATCAACTTTTGGAGCAGGCTGGAGTAAGATTCACCAATAGGGGTAAAATTGGTCCTCCTAGAAGGTTCACAAGGGCGATGATTATGTTGGTGTGTGTTTTGTGGCAGACAGGGATTATATGGAGCTTGGTAGGGATGGTTATTTCTAGGAAGTGGAGCTCGGGTTTGATTATAATGTTGCTGTGGCCGGGCGTAAGGTTGGGCATTCATCACCGCGTAGTGGGGCGGCGATATGGCATAGGCAGCATCTTGGTGTGGATAATAATTCCATGAGGTTCTGGGAGGCATGTAAGAGCGGTCAAATGATTGACGAGGCCCTCGTGATCCTGAAGCCATCATAGCTCCCTCCTCCCTCTTTTTACGACTGGCAAGACTCCTTGAGCTGTTCTGGATGGCTTGGGAGGTGGCTTTCACGCTTGACTTAATATTCGGCCAGTTTTCAAACTGTTTTCTACCATTTCCCCGATTTTGATTACCTCGGTAAAAGGTTTTCCCATAGCGGGCATCATGTTTTGAAAATAATCGGCTTCTTGGGCCTGCAAGAAAACTGTAACCATTTTTTTGTCATCCATGGGCGGTTTTACTCTGGCAGCCTGCTCGCGCCATCTGATAGCATATTCGCGAAAACTCTCCGTGATTTTCTTCTTCAAATTAGACAAGGAATTTCTGTCTGGAGCAATATCCACATTATACTGGAACTGGCGAACAAAATCTCGGGCCAGATCGTCCCACACATGCCAATGGGTAATTTCTTGATCCATGTACCACTCCGAAGCAATTCCTGTCAAGCTCTCTCCGAAATATACCATTAACAAGTCTTCCTTTCCATCAGCCCCTCGCAACTGATTGCAGTATCTTTTTAAATGAGCAATGGGGTCCCCGTGCCTATCATACTTCTCAAACTTTGGCATTTTTAAGCCCGCTGGTAAGTGGACATAGGGAAACATACACAGGTCGGAGTATGAGACACTCTTTTGGCTGCTCAGGCCCTGCATGTTTTTCAGGCTTTGTTCTAGGTTATTCATCTTCTGAGCCATTTCCTCTTATTCAGGGTTCCTTATCGGGGATTCATATTGTGGTGGTTGGGCGTATGAGTTTGGAGTAACATGAATTACGTCCGGCTAAAATTGCAGGCCCTGAAAAGTAAATGTCGAAGGCTCAAAGCATGGCCTAGGAATGGTTGGTGGTGCCATGGTAAAGATCGGTGGTGCAGAAACTACCATTGGCAGTGCTCTGGAGAACAGCGCCTGGGGGTGAACCACAAAAGGCATACTGGTAAAAGATGACGTAGAGGGGTGCCCAAATGGGACAAATGGAGTTGCCATGGGGACGTTAGTGGTTCCGACTATCCTTCGGACCAGTTCGGGGAAACCGATATAGTGCTTGGCGGTTCTCTACCGTTGGACCAGGCATCACACATTTTCAACATACGGAGCCATAATATCTTGTTTCTTCGTTAGTTGCCGTCTCTGGTTCTGAAATTGCCGGCTCACGGCTATCCTCGGTGTTAATGATATGGAGATTGCTTTCTGAAGTGATTGGGACCTTTCCTTTTGATCTTGTAAAATAGGGGTGAGAAGCCAGATTTCCGACAAAACCAACCACCTTAACAAGACCTACTAGAGTTGTTGCACACAACACCCTTGTCAGTGTAAAACATTTAACAGATAGGAAATCACACATTGGGAATGAAATGCACCTGGACAGTTAAACATTTCTAAAATATTTTTGCCTTGACTGCATGTTTCATCCAGGCTTTCACTATCTCTTTTACTCTATAACTCTGTTCTTTTATTCACTCACTTCATATCTTGATTTTCTCTTCTCTCACTTCTTTTTTTAAAAAAAAAAAAAAATTGGATAGGGCTATGATCGCATCCGATGAGGATTGCCTACCTATCATGATACCGCATGAATCAAACCATTACGTAGTTTAGGAGAATAAATGCAAAATGAATGAAAAAAATATTCTGGGTTGTCTCAAAACTTCCATTAATAAAATCTTTTGGTTTTTCTATTACAAGGACTCGGAGGTACTGATAACTAAAAGAGAAAAGGTTACGCAGACTCAAAACAAAATAACCAGAACTTGGTACAGACGAAAGGATAAACAGACTCAAGAAAAGTAAAATACAGGCCAGAAACAAAATAAAATTCAAGAATACATCAAAGCTTCAAATGTTGTTTCGGGGGCCGCGGGACACCAGCCGGTCTCGACGCGGGTCTGCATGCAATCTCTTCTCGGAGGAGCTCTAGATTGGCTATCACCTGGCAAGCGGAGGTCAGCACTGAGGTAAAAACATAGACATGGTCATACCCTCACACTCGTGGCATTTCATGATAGCGTAATCGCCTATTTCTTTGATTCTCATTCTAGTGACACCCTTTTTCTTGGAGCAAGCATCTAATTTGCTGTGCACGGGCTTCCAGCACCTGCATGGCTATGTTGTTTTGGTCTTGCAACTTCTGCGTGCTCTCTTCTTATTGGCAAATCAGTGCATAAAAACATTCTCTTTCCTTTTTGAAATCCTTTGTCTGCCGAACCATTTCATTTTCGAGGGTGACTAGCTTTTCCCTCAAAATCGTGATTCCCCTATCATATCTTTGTTTTAATTGGGAGGCTGACTTTGCTTGTTCTCCTGCAACTTTTGCCAACTTTGCTCGAGCCTTTGCCAATTCTTCCTCGGCCTTGGTCATATCCGCTGTATAGTCGTGCATTTTTCGTCTCAGATTGCTTATGATTTTTTCATCCCTCTCGCTTCTCATTGGTGTTTTGGAGCAGCTATTTTCATTTTCCGGATCTGAGCTCGGAGGGCTTCATTTTCCTGGGCCAATCTTTTCTTTTCTCCCTCGTCCTCAGCAGCTTGCAGTCCACTATCAAATTGAATGGTTCTGATTTGATCTTCTAATTTGCTTATGGTAGTCCGAAATTCTTTTTCTTTGGCTAGCCAAACCCACTGTTCTTACGCTACATCAACAAATTCTTGGATATGGGGCCTTTTAGCCGGTCGTTCAGATTCGCCATTTTTCGCGACTCTCTTTCCATACCAAGCGACATAACCTGGTAAAACCTCGCCCTCGGATGAATCGTTTACTCGGGTGTCTGTCCCAAAATACTAGCATTCGCTCCAAATTTAACGAACCACATCTTTAGAAAATTGGGTATCGGAGCGAATTTCAACCACATGAGTACTAAGATCTTCATCTCTAGGGATCGTTTGGAATCTTCCAAGTTGTCTCAAAACCCGATATGGAGCATAGGGTTGGATACTTCGGAGACCCATCAGAAGGAAATATGCACGAGCGGCAGGCATGTAAATAATCTCATCAGCAGGGAGCCAACCCAATGTCCACTCTATCTGATCCATGGTTATACAACGAAGGAAGGTGATCCAATCTTTGACTCCTTCTGGCATTTCGAACCCCGTCACTCGTATACCAAATTCTTTAATGCAATTTTTTCCAGTACAACCATAATTCATGTATCTGGGACGGTGACAAAGGTGCTCGATCATCCACATTTGTAGTAACAGATTGTACCCTTGGAAAAACCTGCCTCCAGCCTTACAGGATGTGAGGGCTAGGAATATGTCTGACAAAATCAGGGGAGCGAGGGTACTCATAGCCTGGGTAGTCAAAACGTGAACAACTTCGGCTATACGCAAATCAATATGCCCATATTCTCTTGAAAATACCAGAAGGCCTAAAAATGTCACCATGAAAGCAAAGCATCTATGCATCTCCCATTTCGCCCAGTTTCCTTTACTGCAGAGTCTAGTTTCTAGGTCCTCAAATCCTCTTAAGTGCCTGTACCGTTGGTATATGAAGTGAAAAGTGCAAACTCCAGTTGCTAGACCTTCTACCTTTATTTGCCTGCTTATTTTTAGTTGGTCTAGAAATTTTTGGGAGTAACGATCCTTGGAGACACCGGGTACTTGTGTCTTAATCCTTCTGTACTCCCGGCATAACCCGCCATTTCTTCCAGAGTAGATGTAAGCTCAAAATCGAAGAAGTGTAGAACATTGTAAGCGGGGTCCCAAAATGATACCAGTGCCTTTATCAAATCACTTCTAGGCTGAATCTTTAATAGTCCAGTGAGCGCCCCCAGGTATTGATTGACCCTGTCTCGTCCCTGTTTTCCCAAATCCTCCCACCACATGTGGAGTGCTAGCGGAATACGGTCCATAACCTTTACCAGTAAGTTCTGAATAGTTCTCATTCTGCACATTTTTTTAAAAAAAAATCAAGGTGACCAGGTTAAAACATGTGAATTTTATTTAAGATCTTTTTTTAGGGTTGTTCTTATTCTGAAAACAGATCACGACTACTTTTGCAAATACGACACTTCAGCACTTCGGACAGGAAGATTTTAGGGTTGTGCTCGCTAAGTGGCCAAAACTTGAAAAACGGACTGCAGGTGACTATTCTTGCAAAAACGGCCTTACAGCATCCCGTTGGGACATTCCAGCTATTTGGAAAAAAACGGCATCACCCAACTTTATTTACGACAAAATGACAATATTTCATATTTTGATATCTTTTTTTTTTTTTTTTTTTTTTTGCAAAAATGGGGCTGAACCTGATGAAGGTTGCCTACGTATCTCACATCCTTTGAGAATCAAACCCGCGTAGTTCGATAAGTTCTGAGGCAATAGGGAAAGGGTTACTTATTTTGAAATGACTTTTTCCTTTCCAAAATTTCGGCAGAGTTTCGGGATTTTTCAAATATCTGGACTTTTCAGAACCGGGTAAATTTTCTCACACCTATCTCACTCTTGGTTTTTCTTGGTTATTATTATTGTTGTTGTTGTTATTATTATTATTATTATTATTATTATTATTATTGTTGTTGTTGTTGTTGTTGTTGTTGTTGTTGTTGTTGTTGTTGTTGTTGTTCTTATTATTATTATTATTATTATTATTATTATTATTATTATTATTATTATTATTATTATTATTATTATTATTATTTTACTCTAAAAGCAGGTCAACATGCGAGCCAAAACAAACAAATGCACAAGTAGCGTGTAAGATGAATCAGGATGGTCTTTTAATTTTGGGTACACTTGTCCTAGACGGACCCAACCCCTGTGTTGAGTCCCCAAAGTCAAATGAATGTGATGCAAACAAACGTTCCTACTAGGGATCCGACATGAGGCTATGTTATTCTAGGTTTGAACTCTGGGGTGTATTGTTCTAGACCTGGCTTACCCAAGCGGACAACTCGACAAGAAGGAGGGGCAACGTACCGGGAACCAAAAGACCGTCCGGCTTTGTAACTGATCCGATTCTCGTTCTAAATTATGGATATGACACTCTAATAGAAAAGAATCCATGCCAGCGTGCGCTTCCCGGAAGATTTAGAAGACTCAGAGAGAAGAAGGGATTTCGTGACAGTTTATATATACAGTTTACAGAATATCAAAGCGGTAAAGCGGCATTTAGCACATTAGGCTCAAAACACGTAAAAAAAAATCAGATCAAAAACAAAAGCCAAGTATAACAGTTATTCTAAGCTCGAATTCTGAAGCCTGAACCTGAGATTTTGGGTTCGTTCCCTAGCAGAGTCGCCAGAGCTGTCACACCTTCTTTTTCCCGAGGGATAGGGAATTTTTCCAATTAAAGTGACGTTATTCTAAATGGGATTGTTTAATTAATTTAGAGTCGCCACTTAGAATAATTATTATGGTGTCCCAATTCACCGGTTTATTTTAAAATCCCAAATCGACGAAAGTTGACTCTATTTATGGTCCGCGAACACAGAAGACCGGGTAAGAAATTCTGTTAACCCGGGAGAAGGTATTAGGCACTCCCGAATATCGTGGTTTTAGCACGGTCGCTCAACTATTAATAATTGGCCTGATTATCTGATTGACTACATACTTAAAACCCATTGTGCATTTTTAACTTTCTAACCGCTAATAGAACTTTAATTGCTTTTAGGATTTGTGGAGTTTATTTGAATAAGTTTCGATGTCGCGCACTTATTTCTGTACACATTGCAAATCACGTCACATGAGATGCACCCGCGATTTATAACATGTTTATTATTATTATCATTTGAAGTTGCGATCTAGTCATGTGAAACGCGCACTTGAATTGGAATTTATATATCATTGACTATGCCACGGGAACCGTACCCATAGTCAAGATGATTTATTTAAACGCGCCTAACGCAAACTATAATGTTTAAGAACTATATTTTTCAAACGACTTGAAAATTCACTGTGAGGCTATAATTTATGGAAATTCTTTGTAGGATCGACCTTGGGATTCTAGGCAAATTCATTTGCTAAATTAAACTGGAGGGATTATAATTCTAAAACTTCAACTGCATTTCAGTTATGTTAGAGCTAGCTGGGTATGAGCACTCCTGGGCTAATCGTGAAGCCCTTAGCGCATTTCTTAGCCCAGTTTCGTGAAGCAGACTGGGTATGAGCTGGCTTGGGCTAAACGTGAAGCCCTCAGTGCATTTGCTAGCCCATTTCGACCAATTGATGTCGACGTCCCACGTTCAATCTCCTAACAGGCCATCTGCAACATTAATAGGTTCTGGATTGAAACTCATATTACCTATCACTTTTGCATACCATATTTGTGGTAAATTAACTGGGCCAGCTTACTCTTTAGGTCGAATTTAGCTCAAAATTAGACAAATACATGTAAATATTACAAGTTTCAGCAAAATATATGATGTTCATGATACTATATGCTAAGCTACAATAATAGACAAAAGAATTCAAATCTGCTGGAATGAAAATTTAGTACATTATAGTGACTATTCCTATCAAATACAGCTTCCAAAGCATATAATGTTCATAATGTGTACACTTAACTATAACAATGGACAAAGAAGTCAAATCTGCTTGAATTTAGACTTAGTACATTACAGTGGCTATCCCTATTAAATATAGCATCAAAACTGAAAAATAACTATATGAATACAAATAGGTCTGCATCCCAGATTCTTCTTCACTGCTTGTAGGAAAGTGAAGCTATCAACTAATACATGGCAGCATTGCATGGACTTTTTCAATCTTTAAATTTGATCAACCAGTGATCAAATTTGAGGACTGACTTATTTTAGCTTAAACAATATCCCTCAAAACATGATTACTTAACTGGACAAACATCAAGCTAAATTCTAGATCAGAATACATGTAACTTTCACTCAGTACAGCATTTAAACATAACTTATACAGTAGTTGACTAAGTAGTAGATCAGCAAAAGAAGTCTTTGAAGCAGCAAGTAATTGCAACTTAAAATTTAACTTAAGCAAATAATTTTTAACAAAACAATACAAACAAGAAGCAGCAAGCAATTACAGCTTAGATTTCAACTCAAAGAGACAGTTTCACAAAACAATACAAACAGAACTTACAGGAGACATTATAAATACATAAATGTAGGCAGGGTTATGAAGTTAACAATTCATTCATCATTCACATATCTCAAAGAAGAATTACAGATGAAGTTTCTACGAACCTAGAAGCAGATATCAATAGAAGAATTTGACAAGGTAGAAGTCAGAATTGAAAGATGAGATTCAGCAACAAGGAAGAGCAACAGACTTTAGCAACTAAAAACAAAGCAACTCCACATCTAGAATGCTACTCCTAATCCCAGAAACATAACTTTTTTTTTTTTTTGGAAGTATTCTCTACTGAGAAGTACAAATGAAGGAGGAAATTTTGGATTTTAATGACTTCTTTTTCCTCCTCTGCCTATGTCTATCCGTTGTGTATTTATGAGTGAGGAAGTGTGTATATATCATAAAATTTCACAAGGGAAGAGAATATGTCAGCGTGAATTAGGGACTGTCAGAGAGAAGAATATTTTCGTAACTAACCATGCCAGCTGCCCTGTTGGCAGTTAACCTTTTTCTTTCGAGCCCTTCTTCTTTTGTTTCTACTCCTAAGGGCCCCAAAGTTTAATTGTTTTCTCAAATACAACCCCCAACCCACCTAAGTAGCAATTACTAAATCAAGACTAATGGGCCTGCCTATCAACTAAGGCAGACCTCCATTTGACCCCAAAAGAAAAACAGAAAAATGCAGAGCAATTGAGAATTTTCGAACATGGAAATAGTGATGCAGCGGACCAGGTATAGAGAATGGGTTGGACGGGTTTCTACCAGAACTGGGCTTGAGACAATGGCCCAATCTGTTTTTGGCTTAACAACATTTCGTTTTTCCTTTAGATCTTTTCAGAAATAGCCACATTGCTTCTAATTGTACTTATTTTGCAATAAAGACCCAATTAACACATAAAACTAATTAATTAACCTAATTTATTAAAGCTAATGTACATTTTTTGTGATTTTTATTTATCAATTAAGCAATTTGTATGTGATTAAATCCTAAAATGCAAGTAAAATTTAAAGTGCTATGCAATGAAGAATTAGACATTTTTATGGTAATTTTCATGATTTTGAAATACTAAATATGCACAAAAATGCAACTAAATACGAACAGAGAAATTTCTAAAATTTTACAAAAATCAAAATCACTAAGAAAAGTTATTTTTTGTAGATTTTGTAGGAATATTTTCGTAGGGCAAAAATTACATGCTCACAACCTCTATCACACAATTGTGATACACTTATTAGATTGTACTTCAATGCATCTATCAAGTAGACATTCTCAGTAGAGTGAGAATCAGTCTTACCTACCTTTCCAACCCCAATAATCTCACCTTTCTTTAATTTCCAAAGGAGATATTACCTCCTTTAACGTCCTCAAGTGAAAGGAACTGGTTCTTGCTTCCTGTCATGTTCTATAGGCAAAATGATAAATCATATTCTTTTTAGCCCAACTTGACAGCCTATTTTTTCCTAAAACAAAGTTTTTGTTCTTTTGACTTGCCTTCTTTTTTGCAGTGCATTCACTTTTATAGTGACCACTGTTATCACAGTGGGTGCAAATCTTGTTCTCAGGAAGTGTGAGGTATTTGCTTTTGGGATCTCACTTAGGTGCAGAGTTCCCAAAATCAAGTCTTATTCTGTTGCTACTATGATGTTCTTGTATCCATGAAAGTGCATCAGAGGACATGTTCCATTTACAAGTTCTGTCTAGCTCATGCTTGACCTTGTTCATATCCTCCGTTAGGACTCTTACCTGTTCATCCCTCTTATATAGCTCATCTTTTACCTTTCCTAAATATTTTTTCTAGTGTGAGTTGTGCGACACTAGCTATTTCTTTACATGTTCCTAACTTTAATTTCAGATTATCAGATCCAAGTTCTAAGACAGCTGTGTCAAGTGCATGAACCTGGTTCTTCAAAACAGTATTTTCTTTTTCAGTTTCACAGGCCCTAATTTCTAGGTTTTTGCACTTTATTTTTAAAAGGTTACATTCTTTTGACAATTGTTCTTTTCGGAACTTATATTCTTAGATTCATCAATTAAAATTAGCAATAGTTCTGATAGTCTATCTTTAAAAAGGAATTTAATTTTATCCGTTCGGTCCAGAAGATTTATCTCAGATTCTTCATCAGGTTCATCTTCAGATTCTTGAATTCTATAAGAGCTCGTTCAGTATCATCATCATCATCATCAATGTCCTCATCTGAATATTCTTCCCATGCAGCAACCATTGCTTTGGATGGCCCTTTGTTGTATTTCTTCTTATCATGAACATGTTCCTTTTTTCTGTTTCTTCTTTTAGATCTCTCCTTAATCCACTCAACTTCCCACATAGGAGTGGTTCTTTTTATCACATTTGAATCATCTATTAGTTATGTGCAAGTGATCTCTTCTCATCTTCTTCCATAAGCAATAGTAGTGATCATTGGATAATGGTGGCCTAGTGGTGGATTGCTCTTTATAGTTTTCAGGTAGTGCACTCATCTTGATCTGTTCTTAAGGTATTAGCCTCTTCAAGGATAACCTGCTCTGATACCAATCGATGTTTTGTACTTCAATACCACACAAGAGGGGGGGTGATTTGTGTGTTGTCCAATTTTTTGCGTGCACAGATTATAGAAGGATCTGCTTCTTCTATGTGTTCCTTATACTAGTGTTACAGAATAGTAAATGCGAGAAGTAAAGAACACAAGTATTTTACGTTGAAAATACCTGGCTCAAAAAGTGAAAAAACCACGAGCTATTACTCAGTAGGATTTTTTCCAACACTTCACTAAATCACTGAGCCAAAACTGCATTTACAAAACTCTTTGTAAACCTAAGGATTACCTCTAATCCCTTGTAGCAACCAGCCTCTAGCGGTTGCGACAACTTCAAGTTACCTCTAACCTGAAAGATACAACTCAAGTACCCAGTGCAATTTGCTTCTTAGAAAGCTGAAAGGTGCAACTCAAAACGCCTACTACACTTTGAACTAGAAATATAGAAAGACACATAAAACTCTATGGAACTGGTTCTTCAAACTGGTTCATGTAGCTTCAAGATCACACTTTTAAATCTCACAGTAATTAGTCACAAAATGCCTTGCTATTTTGCTCTCAATTCGTGCTTAATTTTAGTATGTGTGCATTACCTGTAAAAAGAACAAAACTGATATTTATAGAGTTAGTAGAATAAAGATTAACTCTAACATTTCACTAAGTCACTGAGCCAAAACTGCATTTATAAACTCTTTGTAAATTTAAGGATTACCTCTAATCCCTTTATGGCAGCCAGCCTCTAGCTGTTGCGACAACTTCAAGTTACCTCTAACTTGAATACAACACTCAGGGTACTATTGCTTCTAAATAAAGTTGAAAGGTACAATTTGAAACACTTACTACAATGAAACTAGAGTAAAAGACAGACACTTGGAACTGATTCTTCTATCTGGTTCATGTAGCTTCAGGTTCGAACACTTGAATCACACAAGATTGTTTGCAAAATGCCTTTCTATTTTGCTCTCAACTCACGTTTAACTTTAGCGTTTGTGTGTCCCTGTAAAATGAGAACATCCTGCAATATATAGAGTTAGTAGAATAGAAAATGATTAGAAGTCTAATGCTTTACTTTTCCTTGGTGGAAGAGTTCTAGTTTATCTTCAACTTGAAACTCCTTCCTTATCTAGGATAGAGTTCTCTTCGAGTAAGGAGTCCTTCTCCTTATCACTTATGCAACCTTTTCGTTCATGAGATATCAGATATAACTACTTAAGCTTATCTCCTTCACGTGCATACCTTGTGCTTAAATCTACTCGTGTCTGTGTATATTGTGTATGAACCTGATCCATACTTAAGTTCCTTTGTCAATCATCAAAACAAACTTACTTACGCCAACAAATTTCCTGCAATTGCAAATCAGAACAAGCTTGGAGCAAATATTTCTACAAACGAACTTAATTGAATAATAACAATAATACTCAGCTACAAGTTTTATTCATTTATGTGCATTATAACAGACTGAGGAAATTATTACTTCTAGACCTTGCTTACGGAAGGATAAAATTCAAAGCTAAAATATCATTGTTTGTGTTATTGATTTTGACTTAAACTAATCCTCAAGTTTTAAAACATTTGCCTGTTCTTATGCTTAGTGCAGCTGTTTCCCTTCTATTCCAAATTAAATACTTAGGACAAGATGCGACAAGCACATGTTTTAGAAAAAAGTTCAAAATGAGGCTCAACCGTTTTTCTTGTGCGTCAGTGAGGAGCTAGGTGGATGAAAGTAGATCCTTTGCCAACAATTATACTGTAGGTATAAAATTAAAAAAAAAAAAATTATGTATATATTACGTATTAAACTCCCTTATTTTTTTTTTGCGTGTTTTCTTTTTTTATTTTTTGGATCCTCTCGGTAAAAATCATGTTTCCGCTATTGATTAGAGGTATTTACTCAGTTTGGCCATTTTAAAAAAAGAACATCATATTATACAAAGTGTTTCAGGACAAGGAGGCAGCCGTCAATCATTCATTATCTGAGATTCATACTAATCAACAGATATCCTAGCCAAGTCGACAGCGAGAATAAAAAGTTTTCAGAAGCTGAATCCTTGTTGATGCTTTCATTTATTTTTCAGGAAGAGAGATATATACACTGGTAACACAAGGTAAAGGAAAGACAACAAACTAAAAGACAACCATAAAATGGAAGAAACACAAAGGACAGCTCAAAAGATGACCAAATATGGTATCCATTTGGAGAAATGCAAAATGGTTTTTAGTAAGAGGTATTCCAATCAGACCAGTTAGCTTCACTTCCAACTCTGGGGATGCTATTAACCCTTGAATACATATCCACTTTGAAGTTAGCTCCACACGTTGCCCCTTCACTATCTACCCTTGGCATTGCCCTCATCTTGTTCATTGGATGCTCAAAATTCATCAGCCCTTTCTCACTATGAAACATACAACCTGTAATAAATGTATCAACTAATCAAACAGAATTCAATAAACTGCCATGTTATACAATACAAAAATCATTCCATTTAGTAAGGGGTGTCATCCCGACCTAAATATTTCTCTAAAAAATGTGAATATATACACTAAGACAACACTACAATGTAAATATTAATTAGGGATAGGAAGTAAAATCCTAGTCGAGAGTATTAGTGTTCGCCCAGATTACACTGGATTTTTTTGTTGTTGTTGTTGAAGTAAAATCCTAAAACTATAGTAATCTTGCACAAAATCCTGCTTAGGCTACTGTTTAGACTCTGGTGTCAAATTCCGTGTAGATGTTACCTGTGGGAAAGGGTGCAAATGACTTTGCACATCCGGCTTTAATGACCTCTAAATCATCAGAAATTACCACAGAACCATCAGCAGCAATACCCCAAAACAGCTTCACTCCACCATCTGAACCCTACAATTATTTTACAATAGCAAGTTGGAAAAGAATATCTTTCTATTTTCCTCTAATAAATATAATCCAGATGTTACACAAATTACTTAGTTAGGTGAAAACTTACCAAGGCAACAAATACAGTACCAGTCTTACTGTCATAGATTACAAAGGCATAGCTCCCATCAAAATCCTTAATAACTTGGTCAGCTGGATAGGGTCCTCTGTCTCTCAATGTTCTATATGCTTCTATCACTAGCAAGGCTTCATTTGTACCTTTTGATAGCCCATATTGTTTTATTTGTGCACATAAGTTGTTCAAGCTCCCCAAAAACAAGCAGTATATATCATCATACCCACAAAACAACCTTCCAATTAAAAGACAAAAAACTCCATCAACCCAAAATTCTTTGATTTTGATTTTAAAAAATCAAAATAAATGCAACAAAACACTTAAATTTATACTTCCTCTAATTTGTGATATAGTTTGACTGGGCACAAATTTTAAGAAAAAATTATAGACTTTTAAAAATTATCGATCTTAAATATGTTATAACAGCAATATGGCAATAAGCATAGGTTAGCGGGACCACTAATAAATAAAAATTTAAGCAAATACTGGGGTGAGAATCCTTTCCCCTCCTCTAATTCAACCACTGCAGCCCCCCAAGTTTTAAGTCTTAAGGTCCCAATACAGGCTATTTAAGTGATATATATATATATATTTATTTATTTTTTTAAATTACCGGAGGTCAGTGATTCCTTTACCTAGAGGATAAGTCCGTCTCTGGCAATAAAACATCTGAAACTTGTGATTTGGACATACTATAATATTTGTATAATTATAAAATCTTCTTGCTAAGGATAAATAAAAAATTTAAAGTTAATTATTTCTAAAGAAATAATTGTCCCAATCATTTTAAAACAGATTAATAAAAAAATAATATCAAATAAATTGAAACGAAGGGAGTAATTACCTTTGTGTCTGATGAAGCAAGGAAGTGCAGTGAGGACGAACAAAGGCAAGAGCAGCAGCATTTCCGAATCTTACTGAAAAGGTATTTGAGGGGTGAGCTGAGACGAATTTTTCAAGAGTTTCTTCAGGTAGCAAACATCTTTTAGATGCGGGACTATGTAGCTCGTCTGGTGGATGCGCAAATGCCTTGTGAAATATCGCCAGCATTGCTTTTTTTTCTTTTTTTTGGCTTGAATATGAGTATTAATCTAATAATACAGAAGTTCTTGATGTTTAGTTGGAGTAGTGGAATAGGAATTGATACTTCTTAGTTTGGGTATATATAGAACGTTGCACTCCTGTTTTTGATAGTGATAAACCAGGCTGAGGATGAAAAAAAATAACTTATTCGTAAGTTACCAAACCAATTGAGTACTAATTCAAAATGTGTTTTTAAAATATAAATAATTTAGCGATGATATTTGTAGGGTCGTACGGTAATTTTATCAAAAAGTTTAAATCGTTAAAAAAAATTTATTTATATAATTATATTCGACCATGCCCTTTGATATGTGTGCTTAAAATTTTAAATTACTGCCAAACTATATTATCACTTTAATTTGATAGGTGTCAATTTTGTCTTGTAACGGTTAGAACAGATACAGACGTAAGAGTTTTCGGGTTGGAATGAGGATGGCGTGAAAATGATGAGGACAGGATAAGGTTTCTCGTATTCCCAGATACTGTCTTTATCCGTTTAGTTCTTTTCATTTTCGCAATTATTTTGGTACCTTCTAAATTGTGAAGCTTAACGGGCAAGGGCGGTCAGTTGTATATTTTCTTTCTATAAAAAGAAACCTATCTCTTTATCCAAAAAGGGTAAGTGGATGTGGGCCTGTAAATCAAGGTTCTGCAGGCCAACAAGCATTTGCAAAACCTGTGGAGTGTGAGTCATTACCACAATATCAAAATTTAATATTTCCTCCTTTTTTATTTATGTATGTTTATTTATAAGTAAATTATTATAAAAATTAATTAATTTATAAAAATTAATTAATTTATAAAATATTATTAATATTAGTCAAATATTATTAATATTAGTTACTTAATTATTTGCAACCAAAAAAACTGTTTTTTTAATTTTTTTTAGTAGGTGTTATTAGAGTAGATTGGGTATATCTTAAGGAACATGAATATCAATTTTGGGATGATTTGGTGGAGTTTTGAGGTGATTTGAATTAAAAATTCGAAGTAGAAGATGAGCATGAAAAAAATGATATATGTATCACACTGTTTATCACTTGTGTATCACATATTGTCACGACTCAATTTAGGATCATGACGGGCACATAGGAGCAAGTGCCCCTAAGGAAGCCTCACCGATATTTTACAGAAAAACGGACAACATATCTCCTATTTTTGGGACTATCCAAAAACTTCCCTGTCTCAAAATAAACAACCAAACATCCTAATATCAATCCAACCAACAGTAACTTTATCTATTAATCAAAATAAGTCTCAATCATTAATAATCTACTCGTTAACAATCAGAAATACTAATTTATCTCCAAATTGGATGAGAAAGTGCAATACTCATCATAAGTCTGTAATAATGAAAGAATACTCATGACACTAAAAGAATGACTAAGGAGCAACTCTAAGAGTTCAAAGGAAAGACCATAACGATTAATTCAACTCCTTGCCCACGCGAACAAATACGGGGCTTACCAAGAATTATCAACCCGTGCGCTATAATTAACGAAATCCTCGCCTGCGTCAACTGCTGTCTTTGTAAAAAATATAGCAGGGAGTGAGTCCCTAGCTTAGTGATTAATAGCACTTAACCACAACCATTTATTGGGGACAAGTCAAAAAACATGCTTGTATATCAAACAGAAAATATCATAAGAATCCCCTTTCTAAAACAGTAAATATAATCAGACTTTTCATGTGTTTCATGTAACAGAAATCAATTTAACAAATCGTTAATAAACTCGGTAATACTGTCTCATAACAAATCTTTATGTTTGGGAGGTTTTCAAGAAAAGATCATGTAATCTGTATTACTGTGTGGACCCCTGCGTAAAAAGAGTCAAACATAACTGTAGGTCCCTACTCGAGGGAAAACTGTAACTGTATGCTAGTTCTACCTTCCCACTAGCGAGGGTTATAACTGTACTCGGTAATTTATAAATACAAGGTGCACCAGATTTTATGAACCCGCCGTCAACTACGGGATCCTTCAAAGTCTCCTCCCATTTATACTTTTCTTTGTAAATAGTAAATATTCACACGGAAGCATTTTCAAAATAGTACAGGCCATTTCAATTCTTATCAAATCATGTAATCCAAATTCTGGTAACGGTAATCTTATCTCAAGGGACAGTAAAATATGTCTAGTAACAATTGAGAACCTTTTAAATAACTGTAAACATCTCAAGTAAACTATTCAGTACCATATCAAGTAAAGGACTTGTCCCACATACAATTTCAAACATTCGGTAAGACATTTTATTTTCAAAATTTAGCATAATCCATGGAGGTAATGAAAATACAAATTGCTGTAAGATTACTACTCACAATACTCATGTGAAATACCAACTCGTCACCTCGAGCGATCCGTACGACTTTCTTCAATCAATCTATAACCACATCAACATCAATCTCGTGTTAATTGCTTCATTTAGACTAAATTCATCACTAATTTAGGATACCCAATCCTCTAAGTTTTATATTTTATCATCAATTTGCCGAATTACATTTACCCATGATATGAATGATTTAATTAGTCCAGAATCTTTTAAATAAAAAGGCAATTATATAATTTATTCCCTGTACTATTCGATTTTCTTAATCATGTATATAAGTTTGAAACTTATCTATTGTTGGCCATAATATCCTTTTCTGTTGTTCCCAAATCCTAACTCTCTCCATGTGTTAATAGGGTGGGCCTTGGCCCATGTAATTCTTCTTTTTTCTCTTTTATTAGGCTAACGACTTAAGGGGTCGTTGGTAGGCTGTACTAAATAAAATAATCTCTGTATAAAAATTTAATTCGTCCAATATAATGTTTGATTGCTCAATTCAATTTATGCATACCTAATACATGGATTACTTATACCTCATAGGAGGGCTTAGCTAATACCAATGGATTACTAATCCCTGCATTAACTATACCTGGATAAGATCCTAAAATTACTAAACCGCCCCTCAAACCCTTCTCCTAAATTTCTTTATATACAGAAAGAAGAATATTCAAGGGTATGATTGTAAAGAAGATTTTGTACAATTTTAAACCAAACACAAGCTAATTTTTAATACAATGAACCAAACACTTGATAAAAAATAATCCCAGCACTACAATCCCTGCATTATTAATACCTGCATTACTAATCCCTGCATTACTTGTGTTCGTACCAAACGACCCATAAATGTCTTAGCTTAAGTATCAGGTATTATACATATGTATTATATTTGTATCAAATATGTATCACATGTATACTTGTGTGTGAGAAACATGTTTGATACATGTGTCGCAAAAGAATTTTTTGAACTCGATTTTAACTATGAATTTTGATACCAAATCAGCCCAAATCACCTCCAATCTTCCTCAAATTTTGTATATTGACTCATCTATATGTTTTCAATAAATCTCAACCATACCCATTGAAAAAAGTCCTTTTTTACTTAGATTTTTGGAATCTCGTATATATATTTTTTGCATTTCATCACCTTATTTGCTACCTCATCCATGAATTTCCTTTCCATCTTGCATTTAATGTTGCTAAACATGCTTAAAAATATAAAAGGAGATCTTTGCGTACGATTCTTGGAGAGAAAGAACCTTATTTATTTGGGTTTTTAATTTTTATATGTATTTGCTACTTTTGATAAGTATGATTAGTGGCTAGAGGTTGGTAAGTTGAGACTTATTTGGGACATTTCCGTAAGGTTCCCTTTTATTTATGTAAATCTATTTGATTGAGCATGAAATTAAAAATAAAATAAAATATATGATGTTAAATATAACATAGCATTAATATTATTGTAAAACTTTTGAAACTTATGGTCTTAAATCTATTATTACACTTGTATTGCTATAAACATTTTTCATTATGGGTTAAAATGAAAGTTGAAGTTAATTATTTTCAAATTTAAAAAAAATTATTCTTTTTGAAACAGAATAAAAAGAGAATAGATTCGTATAAATTGAAATTAGAGATAGTACAATTTTACAGCTACTGTTGTTTTTGCTTCTATATTAATTTTATTTTTTAATTTAAAAATTAAAACTTCTATAGACAAGCAATATGTTATCTTATCTTTGTTTTCTTTGTTTACCATTTTCTCCTTTTCTTTTGATAACTTTTTCTGAAGGCTGTTCAAGCGACATAACTTTTTTTTTTTTTTTTTTTTTCTTGTGAGAGGGTGTACAATTAATAGGAAAACGAGGAAGGAAGTAGTGAGTTGTAGGATGAATTTGCAATCTAATGATTTCTCGATCTTCTGATATTTACTATCTTCTACCTTTCAAGTACCTAGTGTGCTTGCTACCATGTTTGCTTATTTTCTCCGCCATAAAAGTAAGCGAGGGCGGATTGATGGATAGAAGAGAGGGCGGTACGTCATTCAATCGCTCGGGTAAAATTTTATAAATGAGCAAATATTTCACGCTGAAACGACCTTATATTGAGGGGTGGTGCCCAAAATAACGAATTGGTCGTAGATGCTACGGTCAAACTGCCACCTTTTCATAATCTATACCCGGGGATCGATATCAACTTCATCTACTAGCAAGCCGATTTTTATTTTCCCTCTTAGCCTACTTGTTCCCTTTTTCCACTTCCTTTTCTTAATTTCTTTTAGTTTTCTTCATCTTTGTATTTCTACTCTTTGTGCAACTCTATTTTATCATTTATTTAAACTTTAAAATTATATTTGCTTCTATTTTCATCTTCTACATCTCAAAATTTTATTTGAATGTCATTTTAGGCATTTCTCTTTTTTATTCATCTAATGTTATTTTTTCTTTGATCTCATATAAAGGATATTTTCAATTTGGTTATCATATATCTATTTATGTACCAAAAATCGTATAGAACCAACTAAGTTAATTCAAAATGGATCGACCCAGACCGACCAAACTAATTCAAAATAGAGCGATTCAACCAAATGTACGCTCTAATTCAATCTCCTTAATTAGTGGCTATTTTGTATTAAATTACAATGGCACCCGTAGCCATCAAATCCTGAGTCCGCCTTTGGAAGTAAGAGTAAAAATGATATTACGTAACCGCTTTGAACACCCCTATCTAAAGCATATTTCATTTTTAAAAACTATTTAAAGTTGAGTCAGTTCTGAAAATTTTCAAATCGCTCACGCTATTAGTGGTTCTTCTTCTCCTCAAACCTTCGGGTTAACTTCAGGTTGTCAGATTTGAAGTAAGGCTCTGCAAAAGTTTATATTCAAACCTTCAGTTTAAATTTGAATTGCATTCAAATTTCAGGGTTTGAGTCTAAGGTCTAAAGTTTAGGCTTTGGCAGAGCCTTTGAGTAGGGCTGCTTCTAGAGGCAGATCAGGCAAATATTTACGCTTAACTGTTCGGCTTATCGGTTATCGGCTTACTAATTCACTAGCCAACCGATAAGATATTGGATAGATTGATATCGGATTAACGATTATCAGGCGGTTTAATGCATATACCCCTTAAAACTTCAGCAGTTCAAATGGTAATTGATAGAGCTCTTATGCTGGCTAGCAAAGTCAGTTATGGTATTAAAAGTAGAATTTGGGGATAGCTTCTTGTGAGATTGTAGAAAAAGCTAATTGTCATCTACATTGACTAGATTCACAAAAACTTGAGTTGTACCTTCCCATTCTCTTTTAATATGTGATTTTCATGCCTTTGGTATCATGGAGACAGAAGGAAACCAACCAAATTTAGTAAAAACCACTTACATAACCATTGATATACAATTAAATCGATATCCAGGTACGAATAAAAGATGGACTAGACCTGTCAACGAAAATCTCATAAGAATAATTGTGCAAGATTAATATCCCAGACAAAAATGTTTACTTTGAAATGAAAAATAAGAAGCCCAAGGTGAAGAACAAAGTGGCCATACCCATACTAAATGAAGATATACGTTACCTACATGGGGTAAAGTATGTAGGTAAACTTCCCAGGATGCCAGTTCCGCTCTAAAGAAAGTGCCCGACGTAATTGATATTTCAGGGACGCCCTCCTATACTGAGTCTATGCTCGAGGATGCCCAAGCGAGAAAGGAGAAATCCAACGAGAGGGGCTAGGGTGTGAAATACGCCCTTCACTCCTTTCTCGACGGTGTGGACTCATTTATTTTGGAGGACTTCTCCGAGATGGGAGACCTTGAGGTTCCGAAGAAAGACACTTCCTTGGAAGCTGGCGGGCTGAGCTTGAGCCCAAACTTGGTCAATCAGTTCCCGCTCCGAGTGTGGATCGGTCGCAAGATATCGATTATACTGACCGTCCTGGAGGATGCCTGGGTTTTGTCCGCTCTGAGGGTAGCTAGCTACCTCTGATGCCTGGTGACCAAGAAGGACCAGGCAAATATGAATACGGTGAACGTACCATGCCTTTTCAATGAGGCGAAGCAGGTGCTGAACCGGGTAAGGCATCGTTTCCTTCCATCTTTCTGTTGCTATCTGTGTTTGATGTTTCTCATGTTTTTCACCTTTTTGCAGGCCTCGGTACTTCACCATGAAAGTTTCCTTCGGTACCGGGTTGAGGTCAATCAACTCGAGCTCGAGATCAAGGAGCTTGCCCAAAAAAGGGACATGTACAAGCTTCTTAGCGAGCAGTAAGAGGGGGTCGCCAAGAAACTCTAGGCCAAGCTGGATGCAGCTCAGAAAGAGGCATCAACCTTAAGGCAGGAGCATGCCGACTTGGTGGAAAAGGTAAAAGTTTTTAAAGTTAGACATGAGGGTCTGGTAGCAGAGGCTAACAACAATATTTCGCAGGTCCAGTAGAAGATTGACCAGCGACCAACTCCGCAAGGAGATGGACAAGATCCAAATAATGGCCGACGGGTGGAAAAACAAAATGGACCTATTGGCCTCGGAGAAGGAGACCCGTTAGGCCAAGCTGTCCTTGGTGAAAGTTCAGCTCCGGGTGGCGATGGAGAAAGCCGATACATGGGCTCAGCAAAATGAGGACCTCTAAGCACGACTGGGCTCGGCCATCTCCTAACGGGATGCCCTCGGTAAGGATCTCAAAATAACGAGGTTCGGGTTGGAAGCAACCTCGGCTGATGCTGATGAAATGGTGGCCCAATACAAGGTTGATGTTGAAGCAGCCGAGGCGCGCCTGAAGACTACTGCTGAGTATGTGAGGCGACTATCCCGAAAGGTGACCCTTGAAGAACTACATGCCTGAGGCTTCGACCTATTTGCCGAGATCGAGAAGGCAAAAAGACTCGAGGTCGAGGCAAGAAGTTAGCTGAACCCCGAGGTAAAGAGGGCTTCGAAGGCTCTGAAGAATCCAAAGGCCCCGATGATTCTGGTGACGAGTCGAGTTCCGGTGAAGACCAGGCTAAATGCCTTAGGATTTGTTTTTGTTTTTATATCCTGTACATATATTTTGTCGAGGCTGTTTTTATCGGGCCTTTGTAAACATTTTCCGGAATATTTCCTTTTGGCAATTTCGTAGTCTATTATCTTAGCATCTTTTTACAATTGCAAATGTTTTTAATGCCTTAACTCAAAATCAAACATAGTAATAAGTCATTTTTCGGAGGTCTGAACAAGACTGTCTTCGATGCAATTTTTGCTCGAAATTTGTGGAAACTCGGAGTGACCGAAAATTTCTCCAAGACACTTGCTTAAATGTTTTTAGACTATATCTTTGCCGAGGGTAACCTTTGAACAGGTTTATAATTTTGTTAAAGGCCTTATGTTTTGATTACGGGCTTCGGACGTATTCGAATCGTTTTTAGGGTGGCTGTAGCCTTTTAGATTTAGGCACTGCCTAATAGGCTTTGTGCCTCCAGGTTTCGATAACCCGAGCCGCCGAACTTATTTCGGACGACAGTCCCTGAGTGGGGTAGCCTTTGGGCTCGAATAGGGGTGGCCTTTGGGCTCGATAGTCCCCGGGTAGGAATAGCTCTTAGGCTCCATAATTTTAATAAGCAAAAGTGCATATTAGCAAGGCGAAAACTTTCTTTCATTTTTGTGTGTAATGTACAAGATTGTAAGCGCATAAAATCTTGTATTATGGCTAAGGTGGCCTACTAGTAAATACCGACGACTCAATATGGACCTTCCCAATTCGGTCCCAGTTCCCTTCGTTCGGGATCCGGGTGTTCAGTGTTAATTTTCTTAACACCAAGTCCCTGATGTTGAAGTGTCGGAGGTTGGCTCTTCGGTTGTGATATCTTTCTATCCGCTATTTTTTGCTAGCAAATCGGACTAGGACGGCCTTGCGCCTCTCATCCAATAGTTCCAGGCTCGTGCTCATGGCCTCACTATTTGATTCTCCGGTTGCATATCGGAACCTGAGGATCGGTTCTCCCACCTCAACCGATATTAGTGCTTCGGCACCATAGACCAATGAAAAGAGGGTGGCCCTAGTACTAGATTTTGAGGTCGTACGGTATGTCCACAAGACTTCGGACAGAATTTCTTTCCATTTCCCTTTGGCATCGGTCAAACTTTTCTTAAGGTTTTGAAGTATGGTCTTAATCGTAGACTCAGCCTGTCCATTCCCACTAGGGTGATAGGGTGTTGACAAGGTCTTTTTGATCTAATGGTCCTCGAAAAATTTACTTACCTTGATGCCGATGAACTGCTTCCTGTTATCACACACTATCTCGTCCGGTATGCCGAACCGGCATATTATATGGTCCCAAATGAAGTCGATGACTTCTTTTTCCCTGACCTTCTCGAATGCTTGAGCTTCGACCTACTTAGAGAAATAGTCAGGCATAAATAGTATAAATTGAGCCTTATCGGGTGTCCCGGTAGGGGACCGACAATGTCCATTCATCATTTCATGAACGGCCAAGGCGACATGACCGAATGTAGTAACTCCTCGTGTTGATGGATCATTGATGCATGACTCTGACAGTCGTCGCATCTCCGTACAAAGTCCTTCGCATCCTTCTCCATGTCGATCCAGTAATAGCCAGCTCTGATTATCTTACGAACCAAAGACTCTGCCGCCGAATTGTTTTCGCAGGTGCCTTCATGGGTTTTCCTCAAAACATATTTGGTGTCTCCCGGTCCCAAGCATATGGAGAGTGGGCCATTGAACATTCTTCTGAACAGAGTACCTTTGGATAGGCTAAACCTAGTCGCCTTTGTGTGCAGAGCTCTCGATTCTTTAGGATCCGAGGGCAGCTTCTCAGTCTTTAGGTAATCTATATACTTGTTTCTCCATTCCCAAGTTAAACTTGTTGAGTTTATTTCGGCATGGCCTTCTTCCACTACCAATTTCATGAGCTGTACGACTGCTCCTGAGCCAAATTTATCGTCATCAACCAATGACTCCAAGTTAGCCAATGCATCGGCTTCGCTATTTGGTCCTGGGGTATGTGTTGTCAGGTCCATTCTTTGAATTGATGCAGCGCTACCTGTAATTTATCCAAGTATCTTCGCATTCGTTCCTCTTTCACTTCGAATGTCCCATTGACTTGATTTACCACAAGAAGGGAATCGCACTTAGCTTCGACTACTTCGGCCCCTAGGTTTTTAGCCAATTCGAGACCAGCAATTATGGTCTCATACTCGAACACATTGTTAGTCAATTTTACAGTTCTAATAGATTGCCTGATTACGTTACCCGTAGGTGGCTTCAACACGATACCGAGTCCGGACCCTTTTGCGTTTGAGGCATCATTCGTAAAGAGGGTCCAGATTCCTGAGAAAGTCCTCGAGGTTAACACCAATTCCCTTTTGACTTCGGGTATTAAGGACGGCGTGAAGTTGGCCACGAAGTCTGCCTAAATTTGAGATTTGATGGCAGTCCGGGGTCGATATTCAATATCGTACCCGCTAATTTATACGGCCCATTTGGCCAATCGGCCCGAGAGCTCGGGTTTGTGCATTATGTTCCTCAGTGGGTAAGAAGTTACGACGCATATGGGATGGCATTGAAAATATGGCTTTAACTTTCTGGAGGCGCTCGAGGTGAGGGTACCTTGTTTCGGCCTCGCCTAGAGTCCTGCTAACATAATAGATCGGAAAATGCGTACCTTCCTATTCCCGGACCAAGACTCCACTTACCACTATCTCGGATACCGTTAAGTACAGGTATAGCTGCTCGTCTGCCTTCGGATGAAGCAAGGGTGGACTCGAAAGGTACCGTTTGAGTTCTTCCAAAGCTTGCTGGCACTCCGGGGTCCATGGAAAGTTGTTCTTCTTCTTCAATAAAGAGAAGAACCGATGGCCCTTACCCGTGACCTTGATATGAACCGACCCAGGGCGACTATGTGCCTGGTTAACCTCTGAACGACCATGACATTGTCCACCAAGGTGATGTCTTCTATAGCTTTGATTTTGTCGGGATTGATCTCGATCCCCCGGTTGGACACCATGAATCGAAGGAACTTCCCTGACCCGACCCCGAATGCGCATTTCTCCGGGTCCAGCTTCATATTGTATTTATTCAGTATGTTAAAAAGTTTCCTGCAAATATTCCAAATGGTACTCTGCTCGCAGGGACTTAACTAACATGTCAACAATGTAAACCTCCATTAATTTTCCTATTTGTTCTTCGAACATATGGTTTACTAGGCATTGACAAGTGGCACCGGCATTTTTTAGTCCACACGACATTACGTTATAACAATAGCTGCCAAATTTAGTGATGAAGAAAGTTTTTTCTTGATCGTCTGGGTCCATTTGGATTTGGTTGTACCCGGAATAGGCGTCAAGAAAGCTGAGTATCTCGTGCCTGACCGTTGCGTTGATTATGCGATCGATGTTAGGCAAAGAAAAAGAATCCTTGGGGCACGCCTTGTTCAAGTTTTTGTAATCTACGCACATTCTTAATTTATTTCCCTTTTTAGGCACTACCACTACATTAGCCAACCAATTCGGGTACTTAACTTCCCGAATGGAACCTATTCCAAAGAGTTTGGATACCTTGTCTTTAATGAATGCATGCTTGCCTTCGGACTGAGGCCTCCTTTTTTGTTTGACCGGGTGTAACTTCGGGCCTTATGAGTGGTTACTTCTTATGGGATCCCTATCATATCTAGATGGGACCAAGAAAAACAATCCACATTAGCTATAAGTAATTTAATGAATTTTTTCCTGAGCTCGGGAGTCAACCCCATTGCCAGGTATACTTTTCGATCGGGCAAGTGTTCGGTCAACTTGGTGGCATCGAAATCGTCAGGGGAGATGAACGACCTAGGAACTTCGTAATCATCATCCTCGCCTTCCTCTTGCTTCTCCGGTTCGGTCGGGGCCGGTGTCGGTGATCGCTATTTAGTTTCTTCCTTCCTAACCAACTTTAGGTTCTTTGATGTCGAGAGTGCGGACATCGGGATCACCTCATCGACCGCGAACATTTCTTTTCTGGCCGGTTGTTCTCTGTAAACTGTCTTGATCCCTCCCAGTGTGGGGAACTTCAATGCCTGGTGTAGTGTCGAGGATATTCCCGTCATGTTGTGAATCCATGGCCTTCCAAATAGAGCATTATACCTCATATCCCCTTCGATTTCCAGAATGGTTCCGGCGATGTTCACTGGCAGGGTTATCTCCCCTTTAGTAGTTCCACATGCCATGTTGAATCCGTTTAAGACCTGGACTGCAGGCACTATTTGGTCTTGTAGACCCAGCTGCTCTATGACCCTCGATCTGATGATATTGGCCGAGCTACTGGATCAATCAACACATTCTTAACTCGAGATTTATTTATAAGTACAGAAATTACCAGTGCATCGTCATGCGGTTGCACGATGCCTTCAGCATCTTCATCGTTGAAAGAGACGGTCCCCTCTGGTATGTAATCTCGGATTTGCTTTTCCCTTGTGATGGACACCTTAGTGCGCTTCAGCATTGGCCCTTGGGGGATGTCGACTCTACCAATGATCACGTTGATGATGTGCTGAGATTCCTCTTGCTCGGTCTTCTTGTTGGAGTTCCTATTGTTGAAGTGATTTTTGGCTCGATCACTCAGAAATTCCCCGAGGTGTCCATTATTGAATAATCGGGTCACTTCTTCTCATAGCTGTCTGCAGTCTTCGGTCATGTGGCCATGAGTGCCATTATACTTACACATCGGGTTGGGTGTATTTGGGCAGGACCTGACTGCAGTGGCCGAGGCCACTTGGTATACTTGATGCGTCCGATGGCTGATACGATGCTGGCAGCATCGATGCTGAAGTTGTATTCCGATAACCTTGGTGCCTCCCTAGCCCCGACTGGCCTGTCGAAACTGTTTTTGCTCATGAGTCATTGGCTATTATGATCTCGATCGCTTCTTTTTTCATTCCTCGCAGGGTTACGTCCGGATCCACTACCGCTTCGATCTTCGCTATACGGTTGATACCGATCTCTGCTTGGTCTTGGTTCATGATCGACAATTCTTTTAGACTTGTCATTAGTTCTGATGGGATATACAAACCCAGAGGGGGCCTCGAGCTGATCATCCTCGACTCTGATTTTTGATTGGTACCTGATATGGGCGTCAGCCTAAGTTATTGTCAGGTACTCTATCAAATTCTGTTTCAGCTGCCGTGAAGCCAAGGAGCTTTGGGGATTGAGTCCTTGAGTGAATGCTTGAATGGCCCAATCATCCGCAACCGGAGGCAAGTCCATTCTTTCCATTTGAAACCTTGATACGAATTCCCTGAGCATTTCGTTATCCCTTTGTTTCACTTTAAAGAGGTCCGATTTTTTCGTCTCGACTTTGATGGCCCCGACATGAGCCTTTACAAAGGCATCTACAAGAATAGCAAACGAATCAATAGAATTAGGGGGAAGGTTGTGATACCATATCACTGCTCCCTTAGATAAGGTTTCCCGATCTTTTTCAGCAGCACCGACTCGATTTCGTCATCTTCTAAGTCATTTTCCTTGATGGCACACGTGTAGGAGATCACATGTTCATTCGGATCCGTGGTCCCGTTATACTTTGAAATTTGGGGCATACGGAATTTCTTTGGGATTGGTTTCGGAGCTGGGCTCGGAGGGAAAGGCTTTTGGACAAATTTCTTGAAATCTAGGCCTTTCAGTATCGGTGGTGCTCTTGGGATTTGATCAATCCTGGAGTTATAGGTCTACATTTTTTTGTCGTTGGCTTCGATCTTCTTTTTCTCCGATTCCACCCGCTTTGTCAATTCCTCAAGCATCTTTATTATTTCGGGGTTGGTCCCGGATTCAACTTCACCCGGCTTTTCTGTGGCTGGTTCATTTCTGGGGGTGTTTTTCCGGGATAGTTCAGGCTCAACTCTGCTGGGGGCACGGCGTTGGTTCTGCAACTAGGCTATAGCCGTCTATTGAGCTTGTAACATTTCAAAGATCACCCGTAAATTGATCCCATCGCCTTCGCCGTTGTGTGTACCTCGAGCTATCGATCGGGCTCCCTCACGAATGCTGTTTTCAGGCTCGGTAGGCAAGTTTTGCATTGATGGCCACATGTGAGTTGGCATAACTGGAACTCCATTAAGGTCAACAAGAGGCACCTCGTTGCTCGGCACTACATTGTTGTTCTCGCCATGGTGGCCAGACTCAACATCAACGTTCAAATGAGCAGATTGAGAGTTCGATATTTTTAAATTGACCTAAAATTAAAATATCAAAGAACAAGCATAAAACAGAGTGCGTTATGAAAACTTGGATCAAATTACCACCATTATCCTTAGTCTCACGGTGGGCGCCAAACTGTTTACCCTAAAAAATAGATAACAATTGACTTTGTATGTGGGTTTAAGGATATATAGATTAATTCAATACAAGTGATTAATGACGTTACATTAAGCAAATGAAAGACGTAATAAATGGCCAAACCAATGATAAGAATGATTCTGAGCTCGATTGATGGCTCAACGAAGAAACTGCCCTCGATTCCAAGCTGGCACTTATGAAGAACTCAAGAACAAAAATAAGAACTTAGAACAACAAAGAGAATTGAAATAAATTGTCTTAGTGTGCGTGTTACAATGTCCTTTATGAGTAATAAACTTTCCCCTTTATATAGTAGGAGAGTTTTACCCTAACTACAATTCTAAAAAAGGTAAAAATCTTTCGTTTCGCTAATCACTGGTTTTATGTCTCTACGGACCGAGATTCACGCGTGATATCCAGTTGGGCATGGACATCACGGCCATTTGTTAGTCGTGTGCGGCTGTTTGGTAATGCTCTTCGAAATCTTGATCCTCGAGGAGGTAATGGCTCTGATATCCTGAAGGGCAAGTGTTTTGCCCGAGCCCCGATATGAGGGACTGCTCGCTCTGACTCCAATTCATTATGGTCACGTCCCTGCTCCGTTTGCCTCACCGGGAAATTAGGGTGCTCATTGGGCTCAGTTTTACCCGCATACAAGTATGTCTATGATTGTAAAATAGTATGGCACCCGCAACATTTAAATTATAGATCCGCCTCTGACACTAATCGTGTAAAAAATCTTTACACTATCGACGCATATAATATAAATCCTTTTTTGATTATTCTCTGATAAATTAGCAATGAGGAGAATAAGTAAGGTGTAGTTAGCAGTAGTGGTCGAGAAAACACAACGATTCGAAAATTTTGTTCTCTTAACTATTAGATTGTTCAAGCTGACAGTGTCAAAGAAACCGCTCGGCTTAAAGTGGATCAAAGAGACTACAGAAAGGAAGATAAGCTAGCGTTTGACTATAGATTCTTAAATTTCTTTTTAAAAATTTGATTTGGATAAAGTTTGGCTTGAAGATGCAAATTTGTTTGGACATAATTTTTCAAAACATACTTCACTTTTTTTTGAAAAAACATAAAATGTGACTTATACCCATAAGTTTTAAAAACTATCAAAAAACCCAACAACTCTGAAGAAAATTCATACAAAACAAGCGAAACAAATTTTACAAAAATTCATTCAAAAGAAGTGGAACAAATCTGAAGAAAATTTATACAAAAATTAGCAGATTTTAGATACCTTCAAATTTTGTCTTTGCAGTGGATTACCATGGATTGGCACAACAACTTTGTCGAAGGTTTTCTTTTATTTATATAGAAAAGCAAAGCTGCGTGAGTTTAATGAGGGAAAAGTTAGTAGATATGGATTAGTTGGGTTATAATAACAGAAAATGAGCTTTTTTATAAAATATAAAAGTTTTGGGCAATTTTTGATTTTTTTTTTTAAAAAACAAACGGTAATATTTTGGGCCAAAAACAGCTCTTGAACTGGTTTTGGGATTTAAAAATTTGCTAAAATATGGATAAAATCTATAAACAAACAGGTATAAACAAACAGGTATTTGCCAAAAAAATTAAAAAATATTTGGCAAAAAGTATGGCCAAACGGGAATGTTTATATCTGCGATTAAATCAATTTATATAATTAACTTTTGTGTGCATGTACATGAAATTTTTTATTTCTTCTATCTCAAATAAATTACAACAGAGTTCACTTTATGATTACTAATTTCTTTAATAATCACGCAAAGCAGGGACTAATTCACTACCTTAATAACAAGTTCACACTTCACACATTTCAACCGAAATTTCATTTCCTGACGTATTCACCTGAGACTTCTTATTCATATACTCTAGATTATATTCACTTAGCCGATAATATTTTTACAAAATAGATTCTCTATCGATTGTCAATTAGAAATAAGGAACTTATTGAGGGCAACAGCTTTGCCCCTAACTCTTCTGGTAGTCAAAAGAAGATGCCTCAGTTCAGCCCATGTGAAAGATTCATACTTTCTTGGATTAGAAAATGGATCAATAAGCTGAGGAGCGCATTCAATAGTTGCACTGCTTGTTGGACTCATGAAATATGCTATTGATAGCCTCTGCTTCTCCTTATTCACCACAGCCCTGTGTACAACACTCTTTAATCTTCCATTTGTCCAAGCCTGCTAGAAAAACAAAAGGGCTATAATTACTTCAAAATACAAAGGCATGTGCATTTGCATGATGTGAGTCATTTTTTCATGAAATCCACAAAAAATAGTTACTTGGAAAATATTTTGTGGGGTTTGATTGGTGAGTTAATTTTCCTGAAAAGTACATATTAAAAATTAATAATAATAGTGCTTTGAAGAAATTTCTAAGTATTAGAAATTGATAGGTTTAACAATGTCAAAATGTTGGTTGGAAAAGTGATTTGAAATTAAGATTTAAGATAATCGTAAGAAATTAATTTTTTCATGAAAATTTCCTCAAAAAGTATGATAAACATATACTAGAAAATAAATTTTTTCATGAAATTTTTTTTCTGAAAAATAATGTCCGTATACTGAACGTACTAGAAAAAGAAGACAGAGAAAATAACCTCAAGGGTGTCACCAATATTAATGACAAATGAATTTGCAAGAGGTCTAACACCAACCCATTGTTTGTCATCCTTGAGGACTTGAAGCCCACCAACTTGGTCTTGATGCAATATGGTTAAGGTTTGGGGATCTGAATGAATCCCTATCCCTACTATCTTTTCTGGGAGAGGACAAGGAGGATATCTGCTTATCCTAAAATATGTAGCCTCCTTTTCTTCAAAGTTTTTGCAGAAGAAGTCATTTTCAAGGCCTAATCCATGTGCCAACATCTCAAATATAATCATTCCTAGCTTGTCCATTTCTTTCATGTACTCTATCATTGCATTGCTGTGTTATCAAAGTCAAAATCAGCATTTTTGTCATAATAATAGTGCATCCATGCATATATAAATCTTGATTGTTGAGCCAATTAGCTCGATCAAGAGCAGCACATACAATAACATATTCAGTGCAATTCCACAAACGGCGAGCAACACATAGGATTAAGTAAATAAATTTGTACTCTATCTAACGATTTAAACTTATATGAAGTATAGTCACACAACTTAACAGTTAACATAATAGTATTTATTAGAGCAGGCCTTGATTATGGATTACAATCTCACTACCACCCTTCATCAAGATAGAATTTTAACGTGTTTGGCCTATCAAAAAGAATCAGACTCTGTGCATGAGGAGCTTGTTGAAGATATAATAAAATAAAAAAATTAATAAGTATTTTCTCAAACATATTATATATTTAGATTAGCTCGTCACATAATTTAATATTGGATAGGATATAAGTTTTACATTGTATATAGACGTACCTAAATGTGTGATATTGGTCACCATAGACCTTTTTCGCGAATTCGACAACCATTTCTGGTGACTGCAGCAGCTGTAACACTTCAGCCCAAGGCAAGTTTTGCCCATACTCAGGATTTGAGGCATAATACCCCAATGGCAAATTTGATGTTTTCCCACCTTTGAGTTTTTGTTCCATAGGAAAATCAAAAAACTCGTGCAAACGAGTGGTATAATTCTCAACAATTTCATTAGGCACCCCATGATTCACAAGTTTAAAGAATCCCCATTTTTCACTTGCTTTCACCATAACTTGACAGATATTTTCGTAAAATTCTTGATTTTCCCAAATACCATTGTTAAGACTAATCACTGGAATATCGTCGTTTACGTCTCCGAAATCGTCGTGCTTTAATGTAGGCCATTCTTCCTCAGACCAAATGAAGTTTTTGACTTGCATTTTGTTGTTGCTATTCATTGAGAGTGTCTCAACACTCTCTTCTTCAATTCCAGGTGCCATTGTAAGTACGTACTCAATTGTGGCTATAGAGAATATTTATGACTTAACGTCTTTTGTGTCTCTGTATAATCTTTTGTGTCTCTGTATAATACCTTTTTGGTCCAACTACTTATATATACAGAAAATTGAGGTGTCTTTTTCGGGCTAGAGATAATATAGAGATTTAGGAAAAGAAGAAAGGAATCTTGCATTGTTGAGAATTTTGTTATCTTGTGCAGAACCCTATTTACGTGCCCTTGTAGCCACCAATGTACCGAACGAAAGATATATAGGATTCTTCGTTACTAAGACATATTCTAAGCGACTACTTTATTTTCTGTGGAAAACGTTCATTAATCAAGACACATGTAAATGTCATGTTTAAGCAAACAAAAACACTATGAATCTTAAAAAAATTGAAACTGAAAAGAAAAACATGAGTTTATCAATGATGTAGAAACTATGATAGAAATAAAATTGAGCATAACATACTGATGCACATTGGGTATACTGAGTTCAGGTGTGGTTAAAAAGAAAAGATGTATGCTGAGTGCATCCCTTTCTGTTGCCTTTCTGAATGGAGTTTAAGTTTTACCTATCACCAAAACAAAAACAAACATAAAATAGAGAAACGCATACCGATGTACATTGGGTATACTGAGTTCAGGTTTTGGCTTGTAGCCCTTTCCAGTAACAGATTGGCCTTTGTTTTGTGCTTTTCTCCTTTTCGTTCTCTATTTTTTTTCTTTGACTTCTTGAATATCATTACTCACTTGCAACGCTTCAAATACTAATCCAAGATTTCTTAAAAATAGAAATTGGTTTTGAGCTCCTTTAACATTCTTTCCTCATATCGCATCGAGGGGAGAATTTTTCAGTAAACTCAGAGAAAAGGGTTGAGCAAGGAAATAGTATAACGGTTTCCACAAAATATGGCTAAGAGTTTACAGCGGTGCAATGCCAACCTATGAAGGTGATAATGGCTATGTTTAAGAAAAAATGGCAGTGAGCACAAGAAAAAAGAAAGCATGACTGAGGCGCTTGGGGACCGAGGGGCGCAGTATGACAGTCTTAATGGAAGGTAATTTGGTCACTAGAGATTAACAGCATTATGGTGGAGCGCAAGAGTAAAGAGATGGAGGACAGATATTGTTACACAATAGTACATGAACTAGGTTTTAACTCAACTAGCCTAGTAATATCTAATAAGACAGAAGCGCAGACTTGATGAAGAATCTGCAATCAGATATGCTCAACAAAATGAAGAGAGCAGAATAAGTAGCCTAAGGTAGCCTAGACCAAAATTATGCAGGACCTCATCTACATAGGAATATCGGGGTCCAAACGTCTTTGAATAGCAGCTGCAGCCTATCAGGATATCAGAAATACGGTTAATGACTGAAAAAAGAGTAGCGTATGATCAATTTGAGTCTCATGAAATGGCAGGATTATTCTCACCTCAAAGTTGCCAAGCTTGTATTGATAAGCCATCTCTTCTTTTAATTGAGCTTGTTCTTTCATTGCTTGTGCCTTCAGAGATTCAAATTTACAAAAGAAAAAAAGGAATTGTCATCATATCACGAACTTTCACTCGTTGTATGAAAGGACAAAGTAAGCAGAAAATATACCATTCCACTCTGCATCTCCAGCTTCAATGCTTCCACCTGTTCTTCCTTGTGCTTTTCACGTTCTCGCAGCAATTCTTGCCTATAGAAGCATAATACGTAACAAATCAAGAACTAAGCCTATATAATTGAATGCAAAGACGAAAATTTCTTTCTTTTTTTCTCTTTCAATGACAAAAGCTATGCTCTATAACTTATCTTTAGTAAACAATACTCTAGTATGTTTAACTATATGGTACTTGCTAACCTGGGATCCTATGGCTTCCAGGATAAAACAACAACAATACTCTAGTGGGGTTATAGAGGGTTTGTTGTTGTTTTGGAATTATAATGTGGTCCCACTTCTGATAGATCAAAGAGTTTCAAAGAGCAAGACCACACTAGAACGATGGAAGGTTTCTTGGTGATTCCCAACTGATTTCTTATTTTTTTTAATTTTTTTGTTATATTTATATCTGTTGTTTCATTTTCAAAACTCGGGTGAATAATGGTCACAACCCTCTATCCTTCTCCTGTTAAATACCAGACTTGGTTCCCTCATAGGATTCAAATTCCTGACGTGCCCCTAACTGACTTCATACTAGTGAACCAAAAAATTGTTTGTTTTTAATGAAACTGCGACAGAGACTCTGACCCATTAGTAGCATGAATTGGAATCATGAAAGTTGGTTCCAGATGATTCAACAAAGCAGGATTTCCAACATCAGCAAACAAATGCCAACTTACAAAAGAGAGCAAAGAAGATAAAAGAAAAATAAATAAACCTGCAATAGACAAAACAGCAGTTCATGATAATGAATATTAAGCAGCACATGACTAACTTACCTGCGCTGTTCTTCATCATTGAAGACAGTACGTTCAGTATCCACGACCTTTTTGATACCTCTTTTGTTTTCCTTTTCCATTTTACGTCTGTAATAGGCATCAAGATTATAATATCTGCAACCATGAAGAATAAAAAGTACTGTTAGATGATTATAAGCATTGCAATTGCTACCAAACTCAAGTATGAAGCATCTGTACACCTGTCTCTGTATGAGTACAAACACAACTTCCTGAAAGGAACTAGAAGCTTCCCAAACATCCAAACACAATATACTATATTCATAATCAATATAGAACGGAAACCCCACACCTCACCCAAAAAACGCAAAAAAAAAAAAAAAGAAATTGGATTGAAATAGTGCACTAGCCTTACTTTTTAGAAGGGAAGGTTGCGGTGTTATGATCCTCCATGAATCTGCACCAAATAGCTGACTGTCAAAAAGTGGAAGTTCCTTGTATATATTGCTTAAAAAGAGGTACAGAAAAGGGAGCATCAAGTACTAATAATAACTAACTTTTCCCTTCTCGATTTACTTACTGCTTGAATAGTTGCTTCTCTTCCCAGTTTGGCAGGCTCTCCAGATTCACCTACAAATGACACGAGCAATGAAAACTTCCACAACTAGATGTAATATCTTATACAGAATTCTCTAGAAAGAGAATGTAGATAAGTATTGTGCAACTATAGCTTTTTCATGAGGACCTTTTAAAACGCACTATAGTGCACTAAAAATAAAATGTTTGACCTATTCAAAACAACAACAACAACATAACCAGTATATTTCCAACAGACGGGGTCTGGGGAGGGTAGTCTGGACGCAAACTTTACCCCTACCTAACGTGAAAGTATTAAAACGATTGACATATCCTACAACAAGTACCACGTGAATGATCAACATGCATAGGCTTAAAGAGTCACTATGTACCTGCTTTATTTCTGCTAACCATGCGGTAAACTCTGGTCGCTTGTTCCTACAATAAAGAAATATATAAAAGTTGAGTAGGCCAGCAAGGACTAAATCTGGCTACAACCCTGTAAAATTATTCAAAACTTAATATAAACACTGCAACTGCATGAAACACAGAATTAAGAGGATCTGGGTTATTTTGTTTTTGTTCAGCCCTGACGATATTAGGACAAAAGGAGTTACTACAAATAATGATTGGAAAGAATACAGGACCGTAACAAAGGCAACAATGACAAGAAAAAGCAACTAAAATTGAGATAAGATCACTCGGGAGGTTGGAGTGCCCACGTCGTATCGAACATGTGCGACACTGAAAGTGAAGAGTCCGAGCAACTTAGAGTATAAATTATTTCACTAACGGCAAAATGAAGAGTTTAAAGTTAAATTTTATTTCTACATAAGGAAGTATGACATTCTGTTTGGGAGGAATTAAAAAGAAAAGTATGACACGCAAAATTGGACATAGGGATTAGTAACTAATTTGTCTAAGGTAAATTAGGAGTTTTCTAAAACTAATGGTTCTAAATCTCAAACTTTTTCCTGCACAAACCTAAAGCTCAAAGGTGATCAGACCTTGCAAACTACATACTTACAAGAAATCCATCGGCCTCGTTCTAAGCTTGAATCAACCAATAGTTTTGGGCATATAAATTTCTTTAATAAAGATGACCTTCTTCACTTTAAGGACAATGACTAAAGCAAACTAATCGTTTGATTAATTTTTTATATGCTGGTGCTCCAACAAATAGGGACAAGCTGCTCTACTTAAGAGTTTATGTTCTATGCAAACTGCAGAAAATATTTACACAATCAACTCACTAACAATCAAGTACTTAGGTGTGTTACAGAAATATCCTTCAGAAAATGCTTTCTGGACAATAAGTGATTGTGTTGCTTTGACATTATCAATCCATAACACTCGAAAATTTCACTAAAACACTTTCCTACCTTCTAACATTGTTTATTGTCAATCTGAACATTTTTCACTCACCAGTCAAACATTGGAAACCATTTTCCAGGAAATACTATCCAAAAATGACTTATTTTATGAAAAGTGTTGTAACTCTTTACCATTTGATTGTAACATGTAAGCAAAGTAGAACTAGTGTGCTCCCAAAAAGTAACACTTAAATTAAGATGAAGCCAGGGAACGAGAAAAACAACTCACCACATATCAGTTTCCTTGATAATTCCATATTTGCCCCAAGAGTTCGTAACAGCACCAATTTTCCCCTTCTCTTTCTTCTTTTTCTTTTTTCTCTCCTTCTTCTCTTTCTCCTTCCTTTTCCTCTTCTTCTCCTTCTCTTTCCTCAGCTTTCGTTTCTTCTCCTTCTCTTTTTCTTCTCTTCTTTTCCTCTCTCTCCTCTTTCTTCGCCTCCTCTCGTCCTCCGACACATCCGAATACTCTGAACTACCCGACTCCGTATCTGAATCTGAATAGGAGTCTCCGGAGTCCGAATACGAATCTTCTCCGGATGATGAAGAATCCGAATCCGACGAATAGTCCCGTGATCTTCTCCTCGAACTTCGACTTCTACTTCTCTTGTGCTTTTTCGCTTCTCGGTTCGGTTCTGGTTCGGGTTCAGATTCGGATTCATACTCCGTTTTGGATTTTGATTTGTGACGGTGTCGTTTAGATGAGGCTCCGTTTTCGTCTTCCGGAGTTTCTGTTCGCTCTTTTGCCATTGTGAGGTTAGGTTCAAAGGAAGTGTTGAGAGCAGCTCCAAAATGGAGTTCAGCACTGAGACTTTGGACTATTCATTAAAACTTAAAGGGATTAGTCACTTATGACCAATTAAGTTTAGGGATTGATTTATTCGTCCTTTTTATATGATACTGAACAAATAAAATCCTTTAAATTTACAAAATAGGATACTTTAGGTCCAAGATGTGAAATTTAAATCAAGGTTGGCGAAATTGGTCAAGGGACTATATTGAGATGGATGGGGTACATTCACAGTAATTCACTTTTCAAATTAATCGAGGTATTTATTTTTTAGTCTGTTGAAAAATAAATGACACATTTTTAAATTTAAAAATAATTCAAATATCATAGCCACACAAAGCTTTTACCCCTTAAGCTTTTAAGACCACAAATTTTAAAAAGTTTTTTTTTTAAACTCCGTGCTGAGTCAAACTACCTCATCTAAATTGAAACGGAGGGAGTACATGTTTTGGGTTTGAAATACTACTAATAAGCTATGTTACTCGGACTCTTGATAATTGTCGATGGGTGTATGTTAAATCCTCCAAAAATAGTGTATTTTTGAAGGATCCGATATGAATGTGACAGCAGTTTGAAGAGTCTGCGAAACATAGCTACTAAGTGTCTTCTCTAAGTTATAGACCTAGAGCACTACTTTAACAATTTGTTCATCTCACTACGCATCCACTTGCATGGAACATACAAATATATATAAGGAAGGATTTTCTCCTGTGTTTTTTTCTTCTGGTGGGGTGTGGGGGCGAGGGAGGGGAGGTTGTACTTCGAACGGATTTCCCAGCTTTTCTTCAACCTCTGAATTTCAAAGAAGATACGTGTATCTAAGCAAAATGTGACAATTTCTGTTAGTCTCAACTGATACAAAGAGATAACAAATGATCAATCTTCTTACTTTGTTTTAGGAGGTCGTCAGATGGTTAAGTCAAATGGTTTCCCCCGAATTTCAATTTTCAACCTCTGAAATTCTATTCTTATCATCTTATATAAAAGAGACAGAAATATATATTATAAATTTTTCATACATTTTTACCAGGATTTTGAAACTGAAGAAAAACCAACACAATATAATTTGTCACCTGTATTGGGTCGGATATAATCGACCGCGTAAGGAGGATCGGGCCCAGGCACAATGTAAGACCGATTATTTCAATCCGGATCAGCAAGTCGGATACAGGACTGGAGCGATCGAGATAAGGCAATCGACGCCGGTCAAGGGAGGCATATCTTGTGGTAAAAGGATCAGTCTCGACCGGATATCTCGTGGATTCCTGATATCTCGGCGAGAGTCATGATCTCAACCGTCATAGATGTTAGACCATTATTTTAGGAATATTCCACCCCGTAATTGGGGGGGGGGGGGGGTTTTT
>MCJB01047935.1:51629-61693 GCA_002018475.1 Nicotiana obtusifolia | reverse complement strand
ATAACATCTTTTCGAAAAAAGACACGGACTGCGCATGTAACCCCCCCCCCCCCACAAGGTTAGACAAATCACTTACCTCAAACCACGCTAAATGAATCAACTAGAAGAACTTTCCCTCAATTTTTCAACTCCAAACGGCTCGAATCTAGCCAAAATAATTTCATACTATAAATATAACTATAGGAAACGTGAAATTGCAAGGTTCCACTCGCGAACGGGTGACCAAAGTCCTCCCGCTTCGCGATCGCAATTCCCTTCCGGCAAACACGTAGACCAACGCATGAGGTCCCCCCCAGCCTGCCTCTCTTCTTCGCGAATGCCTTCTTCGCGAACGCGAAGAACAAATCTCACCTGCCTCCCAGGTACCCTTCGCAAATGCGAGACCTCTCTCGCGAACGCGATGAAGGAAACTAGACATTAGCAAATTCAACAGCTTCAGCAATTCTTCAAGGTTCCGAAAAGCGCCTAACATGGTCCGAAGCACATCCAAGGCCTCCGGGACCTCAGCCAAGCATACCAACAAGTCTTAAAACATCATGCGAACACGCTCGAAGGATCAAATCACATCAAACAACATTAGAATCACGAATCGCATATCGATTCAAGCCTAAGAACTTATGAACATTCGAATTTCGAAACCAACGCCGATTTATACCAAAACAACTCCGATTAACCCCATATTTTGCACACAAGTCCTAAATGACACTACGGACCTGTTCCAACTTTCGAAATCAGGATCTGACCCCTGTATCAAAAAGTCCACTCCCGGTCAAACTTTCAAAATCTTCCAACTTTCCAACTTTCGCCAATTAACACTGAAATAACCTACGGACCTCCAAACCAACATCCAGACACGCTCCTAAGATCAAAATCACCCTACAGAGCTATTGGAACTGTCAAAACTCCATTTCGAAGTCATCTTCATGCAAGTCAAACTACGGTCAATTCCTACGACTTAAACTTCCAAAGTAGGGACAATGTGTCTCATATCACTCCGAAACTCTCCCGAAACCAAAACCAAACACCCCGACAAGTCATGTAACTACAATATAACACAGAGGAGGTAATATATAGGGGATCGATACTAATACACTCAAAACGATTGGTCGGGTCATTATACATAGGTTGGGTTACCATCTCTATTGACAACATGTCGGCCTTAACCCCATCTCTCTTGAGGTTTGAAGAATTAATTTTCTTCCCACAAGTTTAGTCAGAGGATCGGCCAAATTTATCTCTGACTTCACATAGAAAATGAAAATTACTTCATCTCACAATAGCTGTTTTATGATATCATGTCTCAATTTTATGTGTCTACTTTTACAATTATAATATTTATTCTTTGCAATAGCTATTGCTGCGTGACAATCACAATGCATAGGCACAAGAGGCAATACGTCCTATTTTAAAGGAATATTATCTAAGAAGTTTCTTAGCCACTCAACCTCAGAACTAGCTAACTCTAGAGCCACAAACTCTGATTCCATAGTCGATCTAGCAATGATCGTCTGTCTAGCTGATTTCCACGATATTGCACCACCACCATGGGTGAATACATAACCACTAGTGGATTTTGTCTCATCTGAATCAGAGATCCAATTTGCATCACTGTACCTTTCTAAAATAGAAGAAAATCCACTATATAGATATTATGATTTATGGTTCCTCTCAAATATCTCATTAGTCTAGCTAGTGCAGATCAATGCTCGTTGTTGGGACTATGAGTATATCTACTCAGTCTACACACAATATATGCTATATCAGGCTTTATAAAATTCATTAAATGCATCAGACTCCCAATAACCTGAGCATATTTAAATTGAGCAACTACGTCACCGTTATTCTTCTTCAATTGAGAGTTAGCATCAAAAGGAGTGCTCACAGGTGTGACATTAAAATATTCAAACTTCTTAAGAAGTCTCTCAACATAATGTTCTTGTGACAATATTATGCCATCTTGACTCCTAATATTGTATTTATTTCACCCAGATCTTTCATATCGAAATTAGTAGACAAAAATTATTTAGTACTTTGCACAATATTTAAACTCGTACCAAATATAAGTATCCATCAACATATAGACATATTATTACGTAATCATTGTCTACCACTTTGATATATACACATTTATCCACCTCAACTGAAGAAAAATCGTCTTTCAGTAAGACTTGTTCAAATTTCTCATACAACTGTTTAGGAGCTTGTTTAAGGTCATATAGAGATTTAATTAGTTCACATACTTTATTTTCTTTTCCAGGAATGACACAACCTTCAGGTTGAACCATATAAATTTCTTCTAAATCACCATTTAAAAAAGTTGTTTTGACATCCATTTGATGGATAAAAAGCTTACGGATTGAAAGCTAAAGCAATTAAAATTCGAATGGAAAAAATTCTAGTCACTGGTGTAAATGTATAAAAATAATCTATATTTTATTTTTGAGAAAATCTTTTTGCTACTAACCGAGCTTTTTATTTATCTAAAAATCCATCAGGATTAAATTTTTTTTTTTGAAAATCTATTTACAACCAATAGGCTTTGCACAAGGAGGTAAATTTATTAAAATCCATGTATTATTTTTCATAATAGAATCAATTTCAACTTTTATTGCCTCTTTCCAATAATTAGCTTCTGAAGAAGATATAGTTTCAAAATAATTTGATGGTTTATTATCGACAAAAAAAGTTTGAAAATCATTTGCATAAGAAAAAGATTCTTTCCTAGGCCTTTTGCTCCTTCTCAGTTCCTCGTTAGAGTAATTTCATTATTTGTTTCAACATGTGTATAAGAAATTTTATTAGATAGTGGATAAATATATTCAAAGAACTCAACATTCTTTGCCTCAATTATAATATTGCAATCAAACACATCACTTTTTAAAACAAGAAATCTATATGCAGCTCTATGTTCAGCATATCGAATAAGCAAGCAATCCGCAGTTTTAGAACATATTTTTCTCCTTTTAAGTTCAGGCAAAAGAACTTTAGCAAGGCACCGCCACACTTTTAATATTTCAAGCTAAGTCTATAACCCTTTCACAATTCATACGGAGTTTTGCCAGTTCTTCTATGTGGTATTCTATTTTACAAGTGACATGCAGATAATATAGCTTTACCCCACAAATTGGTAAGTGAATTAGAACTACTAACATAGAATTTATCATCTCTTTCAATGTTCTATTTTTCCTTTTAGCTGCTCCGTTTGACTCAGGTTAATAAGGCGGAGTTACTTCTTGAATTATTCTATTATTTTCACAAAATTCATTAAACGATAAATATTCTCCACCTCTATCAGATCTAATTCTCTTGATTTTTCTAGTAAGTTGATTTCAACCTCTGTTTTGTAAGAAAGAAAAGCATTGAAAGCATCATCTTTATTTCTAAGTAAATACAACTTAGTATATCTAGAAAAATCATCAATAAAAGTCACATAATATCTTTTACCACCTCTAGTCATAGTCTGCTTTAAATCGCCTAAATCTGTGTGAATCAATGATAATAATTCAGTTTCTCTATTTACAGAAAAACAAGTCTTTCTAGTACTTTTAGCTTCAGCACATATTTCACAGTTGTTAATATTATTTGAATCTAAACAATATTAAGCCTAGTGACTGCATTTTCTTTATATACGCAACATTAACATGTCCTAGTCTAGCATGCCACAAAGAAATTGACTCAACCATATAAGCAGAAGAAGATGCATTTATATTGCTGGTATCAAAAATATCAAGCACAAATAAACCATGGTTACAATATCCATGCACACAAAAATATTATTTTTGGTCAATACGACCTCATCATTCTCGAAAGAGACCTTCACTTCAACTTTTCCTAATAATCCCACATAAATCAAATTGGTTTGAATTTAGGAACATGCAATGTATCACTCAATGCTAGAGTTTTACCATATGTGAGTGTGAGAAGAATTTTTCCTTTCCCAAGAACGTGAATTGTCCTTGAGTGTAAGACAATATTACAATATAAGGCAATGCATTACAATATCCTTACTCAATTTGAGTGTAAGACCAAAATTCATTTTTGTTTGCATAAATGTACTTAGTAACACCAGAGTCTATCACCCAATCTCTCACATTAGCCACATTATTTATTTGAGAAATGACCGCAATAATTATATTATCAGCTTTAGTCAAATTTAATTTTGACTTAGCGAGATTGTCATTTATCTCAACTCTTCTCTTGTACTGATATTTATTTTTCTACAAAGTTTTAATATTAGCATTGGATATGTAACCATTCTATTTACATACATGTATTTTGACATTATTATCTGCCAAAATTGTAGATGCAATAACGTATTTGCAACATCATAGATATCTGGTAGGACAACTGGAGTAGCAGCAGGGACAACACCAAAATTGGTAGCATCATCAAAAATCTTCGTAGTGATATTACTTGCCACAGTTTCTTAGATTGTAGTGAAATATTTTTCCAAAGATTAAACAAGTCTACCTCTATTTATTTAGAGGATAGGGAATCAGCAAAATTAGATAATAAATCCAGCAAGCTTGAAAAATTGGAGAGAAATTAATAATAATAAGTAATGATTGTAGGAAGAAAGTAATGATTGGCTAACTATAAAGAAGGAAGAAGCAAGATGAATTCTCGATCGAGAATTGAGTGAGTATGATGGCTAATCCACAACCTATTTATAGGTAATTAGAGAGGTTGCATGTATGACAAGTGTGGAGAGTCTTTTAACACTTGTCCGAGTATAAGTCCACTTGGCTTTAATATTAATAAGTGTACCTAGTCTTCCATGCATGAAGACACATGGTAGATTTGCATAGCCACTTGTTAAAGCCCTTCAATACTTGGGATTAAGGCTTTATGCAAGAAGCCACTTGGAAATAGATAGGACACTTATAAAATAAAAAGACACATGGGTATTTAAAATTTTGAAAATACTCCCACACAACAACAACAACATACCCAGTATAATTTCACAAATGGGGTCTGGGGAGGGTAGTATGTACGCAGACCTTACCTCTACCTGGCGAGGTAGAGAGGTTGTTTCCGATAGACAATCGGCTCAAGAAAAAGTGCAAAAAGAGAGAAAGGAAGAAAACGAAGAAGAAAGAAAGAATAGAGGGACAAAGGACGATAAGCAAAAGGGGAAAAAGACAACAATAACAACAACGAAAAAACATGTAAAATACTCCCACACCAATTTCAATTTAAACATTTAGTTTAAGGGTATATTGTCTAAGCCCCGGTTTGGCCATAGATTTTGGCTTCATATTTTCAAAAAAAAAATTAAAAATATTATTTGTTTATGAAATATGATTATGTTTTGGGAAAAAAAAAAAATTCAAGTTCCCAAAAATTGGGTGAAATTTTTTCTTCCACTCACATAACTTCAACTTTTCTTCAAATAAAATACATATCTAAACACAACTTCAACTTTCAAAATTTATTTTTTAATACAACTCTTTTTTTAAGTGTCAATCAAATTTTTGTCCAAACGCTAGCTAAATATAGTGGAATTTTTATATACTTTGACTTGACTTATCTTTATGGCGTTAGAATTCATCCTTTCTTATTCCAATTCTTCGCCAGTTGTTAAAAGGGTTTTACATAAGTTGCTATATTTTCTTCTTCTTTGTTTCCTTTTTGGTCTTTTTCTATTTTTAGAAATTTACTTTGCCATATCTACGTATGTAATTTGTTCTTTATTTGTGAAATATGCAAAGTTTACTCTAATTGTTCTTTCATGTTTACGCCACATAATTCTATATGCTCATAAATATAAATATAAATATAAATATAAAAGACGTGTGCAATGGCAGATCTAGTTAGGCTTCCCCTAAATTAGACTTGGCTAAATATTTAGAAGTGTTTTAAAAGGTTTTTATGGGACTCGCTTTCGGATCCCTCCACGGCAGGGCACTATCAAAGTGTCTCGAGACTTACGTATGAGGCTTAGTTATGTGAGGCTTACGTCCCAAGCATCCGATTGTGCATCTGAAATACGCCTAATGCTCAATGTTCAGGGTTCCCCTAACAACTCCTAATGCAAATTATGCGACTAATTACCTAATTATCACCGTTGACCCTTAAACTCTTTAACAAATGAATGATTAAAGTTCTATTCATCTATAAAAATATGAAGATTAAGAGTAACTCAAAATAATGAGTCATAATATTAGCGTAGTATTTACTAATTGAGAATATCGTGTGAGTGAGTATCATTTGAATAGTCAAAATTTACATCTTCACTTGCTATTGGTCTTCATATCTTAGTTATATGTATCTCAAAATTATCAAATCTTTTATTATTTTGCTATTTGAAAGTAATTTATATTTATTCATAAGAAGTAATATTTTAAGTTACAGTTTTGATGAAATTTAATGATTATTAATTTTTTGAGAGGTAAACTTTGTAGTTTGATAATATTTTTTAAAAATAATATAATTTTTAATCTTTTGAAAGATAAGGCGTTTTAGCTTATTTTTATCTTGTAGTAACTTTAACACTACTTCACTATTTATGTTTATAAAAGAATGCTAGAAATTTTATTTTTTGAGTCTTTTAATACCTTATAATTTTCTTAAACTTTTGATGTATTTTATATAATTTATGTGATTATTTTATAAAGATTCATGGGCTTACGCCTCGCCCCATGCTAAGTAAACGTTCCGCCTTACGTCTCGCCTTTTAAATTATTGATATATAGATACCATTAAAGTTGTTATATCTTTTCATTTGGACACCTTAACTGAAATTATTAACTATTTGAAATCTAACCAGGGGCGGATTCATAGGGTAAAATTCGGGGCACGTGAATCCATGGTCTCTTTGCAAAATTAAATATTTTTAGTACATATTTTCTAAAATTGGTATAATATTAACTGTTGGCACTCATGTTCCAAGAAGGTTGAATGATGCACTCGGTTGAAAATTGAGTTATTTACCGAGAGGAAGAGGGATCAATTCCCATTTAATACATTTTTTTCTCCTTTTTTTAGTAGTACACCCATATAATAGAAATCCTAAATCCGTCTCCGAATCTAACGTATATCTAAAATATATTCATCATACACACTTTGCTAACATGTAAAAATGTGTGTCTGGTATGCATTTAATTCTTTATAGCTGGAACATATGAAACTTTTTGTGAATATAGTGATTTAGTGGTTATGAAGAGTAAAATTGATTCACATGACTTTAAAGAACACATAGTGAGCTAGGAATATCATTAACGTGCAACCAAAAGTACAAGATTTAGAAGTTTTTGTAACCAAACAAGAAAAACTTAACTTTCACAATAAAGTAACTCAAGTCAAACAAATTGAAGGCGAAGATTTTAGGGAATTGGAATTATGAAATTTATTTATTCTTGGAAATAAAGAATTTAAAGTTGTAAGCATTAAGTCATTATACTTCTTCCCAAAGAAATAATGGAAGAGTTTGAATTTTGAAACCAATTTCCTTGTCGTTTTTTGATGAAGTGGTTCCGCATTCTATATCAGGGTTGGAGTTATTTTCTCTTTTGAGCTGACTTGTCTTTCTTGTTTTGTCTAAGGGATTTGTCCTAAATATTCTTACATTTGGACTTATGGTAGTCGAAAAAAAGTAGCTTTTGCTGTTATTGTTTCTAAAACGTTTCACTTCCTAGTATGCTTACCTGAACACTGAACAATAACATAACCATAATACTTTTTCATGATAAATTTTCTAATATTTAGAATTTTGAAATATGAAATGTATAATTTAGCATAGTATATGCACAACTTACGTCTCCAATAGTAAAAAGAAACCAAATTTTGGCTCTTTTTCAATAGTTGTTTAATGAAACATCTTTTCTTTTTAGACTCTTATTATGGTTTTGAAAATTGAAATGCAAGAATTATGCATCTTACATCTCTAATAGTTTAAACAAAAACCCTCCTTTATTTAGGAGTTAGTTAGCTAAAGTTTATTGGCAATTAAATATTTCCAATTATTTTATTTAGGTAAAAATTCTTAATATTTAAAAATTTAAAATTACAAATTGCTTGCTTAATATTTAAAACTTTAAAATTATCTAAGATTTGGACAATTTTACAAAGGCATGTAGTTGTAGATTCCGTGATTGCAAAGGTAACGAAGTGTGCTAATATTGCCATCTACTATTAATACTCTTTAACTCAACATCGAATTACAGAAATACTTTTGAAATGACATATAACAATTGCACGTTAAGTACACATAGCTTAAAAATATTTATATAGTTTTTTAAAAATTTATACTTATTGATATAGGATACATGGCAAAGTGCGTATCCTAAAACTAGCATTATATTAAAACATAAAGTCTTTTAGCGAAATGTCATTTGCCTCTTTTACCCTTTTAATAAGTTTAACTCTAGAAAAAATAGTCATTTAATCATTTTTCTAAGAATATTTAATTATTTTCCTAATTTTTAGGACTTTAAAATCAACTAAACTTTATTTACTGAATCTTTCCTAATGAAAATTAGATAGGAAGTCATAATATTAAAATTTTAAATTTTATTTTGATTCTACCACTTCAATCAAAATAAACACATCAAATTGAGCACTAATGTAATTATTTGAACTTTTACGAAAGTTACGTACCATACATAAGTAAAAGTATATAAAAATTGTAGTTAAATATATAATATTGAGTACTAAAATAAAACACACTCATAGTTAATATTGCATATTTATAGGAAGATACATAGTGCAAACTTTCTTCCTAAATTGAGTAATTAGATAAATAGGACACAATAATTATTATTTTAAAAAATTTATACTTTTTTCTTTAAATTTCGTTTACAATAACTCATAAATAATTTTCAACTCAAAATTTATATTTATTAATACGAGGTACACGCGTAACGCGCATGTTCTAAAGACTAGTTATTATAAAAGTACGAATAATTTATGCTAAATGTTGAACGATTAAAATAATTTTAAAATATTAATCGACTTTTATAATCTTAATTGTTTGTATAATTTAAGGATATAATTGTAAATTATCTGAGACTTATTTTTCTTTCCATTTAAACTACGCATACATCAATGTTACATAGCCGACTTTGGGTCAAATTCTTTTTCTTTGCGGCATACTTCTTCTTTTTTTTTTTTTTTTTGGAAAATATGTTTTTATTGCTTGCTTCTTAGATATCAAAATGTACAGAAACGGAGGGGGACATGAACCTTACCTCCCCAAAAAAATATATGTACCTAGTCTTTGTAATGATAATTCACTACTAGAAAACAGCAAAAAAGCGACCAAAATTTAGCGACCAACGTTAGTCTGTCCGAAAAAGCGACCAATATTGGTCGCAAAACTGGTAAAAAAAACAAAAAAATAAACTTAAATAAATTAACGACCAGAGATGGTCGCTAGTTGGTCGCAATATTCGTCTACTTGTTGACCGGACTGGTCAGACCAATTTGGTCAAAGAAATTTCACAATTTGCGACCAACGTTGGTCGCCAAAGTGGACCTACGTTTAAATTTTGCGACCAACGTTGGTCACCTGAGAAGGGATAACATTTGGGCAATATTAGCGACCAACGTTGGTGGCTTATATGGAAAATATAAATATATCAGATTTACAATTAGCGACCAAAGTTGGTCGCAAATTCTAAAGTATATATATTTGCGACCAATGTTGGTCGCTTAATAAGGGGTAAATTTTGGACGAGATTAGCGACCAACATTGGTCGCTTATATGGAAAATATAAATAAATCAGATTTCCATTTGGCGACCAACGTTGGTCGCTAATATTAAAGTATATATTGGCGACGACATTTGGTCGCTTTCATGTCAACATTTTGCCAAAATTAAACTCATTTTTGTATTTGCTGCATGTCTAAATAATATAAATGTAAGCTGTTAACGCTTTTGTAATAAAAGGGATTAATATGCAGTTAAGTTGTACTACGGAGCGTGCGTGCGTATCCATATATATATATATATATATATATCGAATATAACTTTAATATTTATATATATATACCTTGATATATAATACACTATACTATATAATACACTATTCAATACACTTAGTATATATATACTATACTGTATT
>MCJB01047935.1:0-51303 GCA_002018475.1 Nicotiana obtusifolia | reverse complement strand
ATAATACACTATACAATACTCTTAGTATATGCAATACTCTTAGTATATATATACTATACTATATATACTAAGTGTATTGCATATACTAAGTGTATTGAATAGTGTATTATAGAATACACTATACTATATATATATATATATATATAGTATAGCGTATTATATATCAAGTTATATATATATATATATATATAACTATACATATATAAGAACATGAAGCGCTCGGAACACAGGACGGGTTCTTTTAGGTATTGATACACTTGTAACGATGAATCACCGTTATAGGATAATATATATATAACTTGATATATACTATGCTATCCTATATATATATATATAGTGTACTATATAATACACTATACAATACACTTAGTATATGCAATACACTTAGTATATATATACTATACTATATTATACTATATATATATATATATACCAACCGTCGGACGAGGATGCCGAAAGACTATGGACGCAGGCTGCTGGCGGTCCAAAATGGGGGAAGGTATACGGGCTTCCCACTAAGAAATTCCACCGCTATAAGTGTTGAATGCAAGGAATAGGCACTTCCGCACAAGCGGAGCAACTTGATGGGGAGAGCCTCTCCGCTATGCGGGAGAATGTGGCAAAGCTCACAGCCGAGCTAGAAGCCTCCAAGGAAAGAGAGAAGGTTAGAGATGCTCAGTATATTGCCATACAAGAGCAGCTCAAATCTCTTGGCTTCTGGCGCTTTTCCGATTCCCCGGTCTCGTGAGTCATCGCCAGAGGCTCGCCCTCCCGGTGCTACTTCCTCTCGTCCTCCCCGTTATCATCCCTCCGGTCCTACACAACAACACCATTATCCACATCCCCCCGGTCCTACACAACAATACCATTATCTATACCATCTTGGTGATGACACTTCATCGGACGATGACACTAATGATGTAGACATTAATAATCGTTGAATTGTAATAACATTTAACTTAATTTGGTTAGCTTATGTATAAGTTCTGTTGAACTTTATAATTTGTTAATTTTAATGTTGTTGTTGTTGTTTAATGTTGTCGTTGTTGTTGTTGTTGTTGTTTATGTTGTTATTGTTGTTGTTGTCGTTGTTGTTGTTGTTTATTATTGTTGTTGTTGTCGTTGTTGTTGTTGTTTATGGCATAAAATGTCTGTTTAGGATTTTGGTAAGCTGGCAGGTGGTGTAGCTGCCAAAACAGGCGTTTTCTGCAAAAAATGAACCAAGAAAAGCGACCAACGTTGGTCTCAAGTTAGTCGCTTTTCACTGAAAAAAATAAATCTGGACATTTGCGACCAACATTGGTCGCAAAACTGCCCAGATTTTAACACTCTTCAGGTATAGCGACCAACGATGGCGCTTATTTAAAAAAAAAATTAATTTTAACAATAGCGACCAACCTTGGTCGCTCAATGAAAATTAAAAAAAAATATTAATAAAATAGTGACCAACGTTGGTCGCAACCTGTAAATTAAATTTTTCTGTTCTTCAGGTTTGCGACCAACCTTGGTCGCTCATTTAAAATTTTAAAAAAAAAATTATTTTGCGACCAACTTTGGTCGTAATTTCACAGATTATATTAATTAGGAAAAACATATAGAGACCAACATTGGTCGCAAATTTGCGACCAAAGTTGGTCTCTATATGTTTTTCCGGAATGTTTGGTCCTTTTGAGGTTGAGATCAAAGTTGGTCGCAAATTTGCGACCAACTTTGGTCGCAATTGTATTTTGACCACCTGAATTGTGACCAGGCCTGTTCGGTCGCTTTTGGACAAAAAGAGACCAAATTTGGTCGCTTTTGAGCTGATTTCTAGTAGTGTAACTAGAGGATGATAGGTGGTTAGCTGTTGTGTATGTTTGATCTTCCTCAGTTTGTGATCAAACATGTCAAAATATGTCAGACCTAAAGTGATGTAATGACTATCTATCTTATAGTATTGATAGATAGTCATATGTACAAAAACGATGTGAAATAAATCTAAGTCGACTATATTAATTTTAAGTATTCCTACTCCTGTTGAATGAGTTGAAGGTAGTTTCCTTGCGCTGTTGCAAAAGTTTTTGTCCGAAGGTAGATGTTGGCATACTTCTTCTTGCTATCCTACTTTTTGTTGAACAATATATGGCCTACTTTTTGTTGGACAATATATGGCCGATTTGGTTTCTCCTCACCGCCAACTTTCTTTTGCAAGTCTTCTCTTTTTTTGACAACAATATTTTTTCTTATTTAATCTTCTCCCATAGAATTCAGCTTAATTGTACAAATTCATGTAGGAAAAGAATAAGCCAATTATTCCTATAAAAGATGTTATTATTTCATATTATTCATTGATGTAGTATTATGTTTAAATTGTATATCTTTAGAGATTACTGGTTTATGTTATTTTAACTAATGTTAGTGTAAAAATATTAATTTTCAACTATTACATAATATTTTGCAGCTTTTACTTATATATGGCAAGTATTTCGCACAGTGTAATGGAATTAGATTTGGAAAAACAATGTGTCCCAATAAATAACCTTAAATCTTATGATGTTGAATGGGTAATTAAGGTATTGATTATTCAAAGAGGACCAATAATAAAATATAAGAACGACAAAGGAGAGGGTTTGCGTTGGCATTTATCATTTGTTGACGAAGAGGTAGGCTTCTTTTGTATATTTATTTTGATATAATTTATTACTTATTCGTTTTATTTTTAATCTAAAATTATTTTTATATTAATTTATAATGGACAAAAATCTAGGCAGTACTTTTCAATAAAAATGTTGAAGATTGAAAAAAGTTATTTCAACAGAACAAAAGCTATTACATTATAAATGGCCGTGTGAAGGCTGCTAATTCTACCTATTTATCTGTGCACAAGGAGTTGAAAATATCTTTTAGCAATATACTACAATTACGGAATGCACCAACCACTTTTTGATCACAAAATTTTCGAATAATTTTCTATCTTTAGAAGAGGCAACAAAATCCACTATCGGAACATTATTTGGTAATTTCCTTCTCGCTATTTTTTTATAATACATTGAATACTTTTATTTTAATGTATGTAAGTATTTCACATTAATTCTTTTAATAATTAGTTTGTAACTTGATTTCTCTTTATATTTTTCACGGACGTAATTTGCATACCGATAAAAGCAAAGGACCATCAAGGGTGGGAGGAAAAAAGAGGCTCGAAATAATAGTTACATATGAAACGTAAGTAAAAATTAGTTAAGCAATTTAATATTTATATTAAGTAACTACAACAGATAAAATATTTACTTATTTCTTGCAACTAATACATATTTCAATTGTAAAATTTAAGCATGACCGTAAAACTGTAATCATGTGGAGTGAGCTAGCTGAAAAAGATGGTGAATTCTACAACAACTGATAGATGAGAAACCTATCGTAGCATTTTGTGATGTGAAAGGGTTGATTTTTTAAGGTATTATATAAGAAGTTTTTATAAGCACAATTAATTCTTTATCAATTAAATTTATATTAACCTTTATTTGTCTTTTGTGAGTAGGAGATTTTGGTATATCTATGACTCATATTAATAGTGTGTTGATACATCCGACATTTCAAAGGGCAAAAGAAATGCAAAATTGATAAGATATGACATTATTTGTGGAATCAAAATGTTACTTCTTAAGATGCCAAGAAATATTTGATAATCCATTAAATTTCATATTTACAGGCATGATGGTATGAAAGCGCAAAATAAAGATACTACTTTAATGCCATCTAAGCTAATTAGAGAAGCGAGAGAGTGAAGATCAAAGATATCATAAATGGTTCATCTGCAACTATGAAGGTAAGTTTCGTCAAATATTTTTGAATGATTATACTCCTTTTGAATGTGTTAAACAAAATTAAATAATTGTTATTTGTAGGATTCATATTATAGATTTAATGCACGAATAACATCGCTCGTGGACAAACATGAGCCGTGGTATACTTCTTGCAAGAAATGCTGTAAGAAAGTCAATATTGAAAACAAAATTGCGAATTGTAGCAGTTGTATGTCGGAAAATGTTGATCACGAAGAAAGGTAATATGCATACCCTTTCACTTCCTTTATATCTCTTGATATTAAATAAGTTATTAATTTAGTTATGCATTATTTTGTAGATATCTTCTGAAAATAGATGTGTTTGACGGCGATCGACATAGCAATATTACACTTTTTGATGCTGCAAGATACTTGCTATGTTGTGATGTTAAAGAGTATATCCAATCGATCTCTGAAAAGGTTATTTTATCTTTCACTTTTATATTTAGTATTAAGTATACTTAATGTATAACTTGACGGCTATTTGATATTATTGTGCTTCCTTTCAGCAAAATAATGTTTCAGCTAATATATTCCTTTTAATGCTACAGAAAGAAGACTCAGAATTTTACCAGAAAATGATCTTGAGTAAAAATAAAAAATTTATCTGATGAAAATTGATAAAAGACCTCAAGGCAATGGAGTTAAAAGGAGCTTAAATGCTGAAGAGATGTATGAAGTTGGAATTATTGTTGCCCTGAAGCTGAGGAAGACGTGATAGAGTTGGACGAAAGAATCAAGAAGATAAGAGATTGCAGAGACGAAGAAGATACTCATTCAATAATTCATAAAAAAATCAAAATAGAAAAGAATTAGGGATTTATCAATCTTCTGTCATTCCAGTAGATTTTCATTACATATCTTTTTTCTTTGGGTGGACTTTTAGTAGTAGTCTCCGATATGTTACTATTTCAACTTCATTTTTAAACTACATGTTAGTAATTTGGCAAATTCGAATTTTCTTTTTTTACTTATATTGGTGTGCTGGTCAAAATTTTGCTACTTCATTGCCTATTACCCCTCGGTAAAATTTGAGTGTTGGATCTATTTATAAACGCAAGCAAAATATGTGTTTACCTTAGCACTTGCTTCAGTAGAGGTCATCCAATATCATTCAGAACCATTGAATTACGAAGGAAATTTGTATTTCCTTTTCTTTTTCACTTTTTGTGATTAACATTCACTGCAAAATTCATGCTACTGGTAGGACATTAATTTTTTTTTGGACGATACTGAAATCCTAATTCTTAAACAGAGTAAAATGCCTCTGCAACATGGTATTCACGTCATGTGTATTAAACAAAATATGCAGCAATTTGTTCCATTTTCCTTTTTCAACGTTGAAAACATGAATCGGGATCTTTAATGTAATATCCTCTAATTTTAAACAAGGTCATTAGCAACTAATTTAACCCAAAAAAGAAAAGGATGAACCAAAAGGGCTCAAGCCCACCAGATGAAAATCTGGCCAAAAGGAAAAGAAAGAATGGGATTAAGGGAAGGGGGCGAAGGCTCACGGCAGGAAAACAACAAAAGAAAAAAAAAAAGCTTTGGATAGTAAAAGAACTCTAACGCAGGGAAAATTCACGGGTAGTAATGCTTTAAGGAAAAAGAGAAGCTTTTATAAGTAAATTTCAAGAAGGAAAAAGGGAGAAAGGTTATCAAGCTTCATTGTTGATTCCTACACAAAAAGATCAATTTTTCCTTTCTTTGATTCTTCTTCAGTTTCTAGGATTTCTTTAAATCCCGATTTATATGTTCATGGGATTCCATCAGGTATTGAAAATTTTAGTACCAAAAAAGAAAAAGATATTATAGACAATATTGCTATTTAAATTATAACTTATACACATGATTAAAGAAATTGAATAGTACATGGATTAAACTACATAAATGCCTTTTTTTATAAAGAAGACTTTGGACTAATTTAAATTACTCATAGCATGGGTAAATATGATTCGGCGAATTAAGAGTCAAATATGAAACCTCGAGGATTAGGTATTTTAAATTAACTAAGAATTAGTCTAAACAAGGAAATTAACACGAGTTCAATGTTGACGTGATTATAGATTGATTGAACAAAGTCGTACAGATCGCTCGATGTGACGAATTTGGTATTTCGACACGAGTACTGTGAGTAGTAATCTTACCGCAATTTGTATTTTCATAACCTGCATGGTTTATACTATATTTTGAAAATAAAATGTGTTACCGAATGTTTGAAATTGCATGTGGGATAAGTCCTTTACTTGATATCGTATTGAATAGTTTACTTGAGATGTTTACAGTTATTTAAAAGGTTCTCACTGTTACTAGACCTATTTTACTGTCACTTGAGATATGATTACCGTTATCGGAATTTGGATTACATGATTTGATAAGAATTGAAATGCCCATACTATTTTGAAAATGCTTCCATGTGAATATTTACTATTTACAAAGAAAAATAAAATGGGAGGAGACTTTGAAGGATCCCGTAGCTAACGGCGGATTCGTTAGACCTGATACACCTTGTATTTACACCGATTACAGTTATAGCCCTCGCTAATGGGAAGGTAGAACTAGCATACAATTATAGTTTTCCCTCAAGTAGGGACCTACAATTATATTTGACTCCTTTTATGAAGGGGTCTACACAGAGATACAGATTACATGTTCCTTTCTTGGAAATCTCCCAAACATATTGATATGACAATGTTTACAGAGTTTATTACCAAATTGTTAATTCATTCCTGCTTACATGAAAACAGACAAGATTGACTATTGTTACCGATTCTGAAAAAGGGCATTTTTTCATGATATTTTCTAATTATTATACAAGCATGTTTTCTGACTTGTCCCCATTAAAAAAAATGGTTGTGGTTAAGTGTTATTACTCACTGAGCTCACGACTCACTCCCCGCTATTTTTTTTTTATAGAGACAACAGTTGACGGGAGTGAGGATTTTGTTAGTTAGAGTATACGAGTTAATAGTTCCTGGTGAGTCCCGCACAAGTTCGCTTGGGCGAAGAGTTTATTTATTTGTTATCCTCTTTGCTTTTGAACTCTTAGAGTCGCTTCATAGTCATTTTTATTAGTGTTATGGGTATTCATTCGTTATATTGGATTAGTTCCTAGTATTGCATTTTTTTCATATTTTTAAAATGGGTTTAGTATTATTATGTGGATAAGTTTTGTAATGTTGGTGAAAAACTCGTTTTTGATTAGTTAATGAAGATTGTGATTGATTTAGGTGAATAATGGTTGGTTGTTATTTGTTTATGAGACAAGAAAACTTTTGGATAGTCCTAAAATAGGAAAAATTCTGTCCGATTTTCTGTAAAATACCGATGAAGCTTACTTGGAAGCACTTGCTCCTAAGCGCCGGTCATGATCCTAAATTAGGTCGTGACATTTAAATAATGGGTTTATTCTTTTTCTATATGAATTCATTCAATAAACTTAAATCCCATATAAACTGGAGAAAATAACTGAAGAAGCATATTGTTGTCCAAAAAGAAAAAGGCTACTATACGAAGGATTTATTGTCCAAAAGAAAGAAGACAAAAAAAGCTCTGCAAAGAGAGAGAGAGTTCTTTATGTCTAGATGTTTTCTTTTGGTTTGTATATTATATTGCTGTAAAATATTGGAGATGGGGTAGCAGCGAATTGGTGCGAGATGATGAATCCAAAACTAATTTGGATAGGAGTATTCCACCTTTTTTGGACAACACCGCAAGCGGCAAGCGTAATTCTTTTTGGACGTCAACAATTTGCAGCAATCCTAATCCTAATTTAACCTGATTCAAACTTTTTGCATGTATTCACACTTTTATATAAGAGAGGTCATTTTCCAAATTCTCCATCTTAAGCTTTGTACTGCTGCTAAAAAAGTTTAACAAATTTTTTAACAAACTTATCGACAGGTATTATTAGCTCTTTAATCTCACTACACTACGCATTAGATGTCTATTACTTTTTAGTTTGTATCATATAGAATTGAAGGTATTTTTATGTTAATTGATTTGTCAAAATTTTGGAGTGATAATATGTTATAATAAACCATAATTTGATTTGCTTGATCGGGAACAATAGGTGACGTATTGTTGGCAGTGGAAGTTTTATACTAAGACTGCAAAGTCATGAAAAAATTCCTGTTTGTTTCCATATATATTTAGTGGTCTTTCAAGTCTCAAAAGGACCTATAGTAATCCAATTTTTAATTTTTACCAAGTATATACTACATGTTAGCATATTCAGCTATTTCCTAAACCTAATACCACAACCTTTCAGAAACACGTTATACTTTCTGAAAATTCTTATATTTGACAACCTCTTATTATATTGTCCGAATCCTACACCTAATACTAATACCTCTAGGAACGTGTTATACTTTTTAAAATTCTTATATTTAACGTCTTATATTATCCAAATCCATTCCTATCACTAATTTAATTTGAGAACTTATTATATTGTCTGAATCCATTGGGAAAAGGGAGTCAAATACTTCTATAAAAGAAGACACTGTTCCATTTTCTCCATCATAAATTTATTGAGAAGTATTACTCCATAACATAATTCTGCAAACTTTGCGATTCTGCAACCATTGGGGAAGGTATTATTTCTTCTGATTAGTATCTTTCTTTATTGATCTTATCAACCAAGTTTTATTGCTTTGGTCTTTCAAGTCTGAAAGGACCTATAATAATTTAGCTTTTAATTTTTAGTAAGTATCTGTTATCTTTGGAGAATTACTCCGACTATCTAATTCAAATAAATTATGATATTAACAGTTTTCTGTTATGACACAGGATATTTGTTCGATTTAGACAGATAGCCGAACAAGGTAACAACAACAACAATAATTGATATTTTCTAGTCTTGAGCATATGCTAAAAATTAATTTATAAGTTAATTGACCATACAACAAAGCAAATCAGGAATGGTATGTTAATGCAACTATACCTTACTAAATTTGGGAGGTATGCTCATTATTTAGGATAATGCAGTCAGGAGATTTCTACCTTTATCCCCGCACTCTTAGAAGTGGTTTACAGACAATTTAAATTATTTATTCTCTTCAAATGATGATTGAAACTATAGAAGGTTACACGATAGAAGTCAACAAGTTCATTGCACTTAAATTTGGTTCCAAAACAAGCACAACAGTACCAGTTGAGTAAATATGATTACACCAAAATACTGATCCCTGTGATTTTTATGGACATATCAATCTTATTACATCTTCACATTTAAAAGTGATTTATTCAAATCTGCCGATACAAATTTTAAATTTTCTTTTTTTTATTGTAGAAAATTGGCAATTAGGTGCCTCAATGAGAAGGGTTCAAAAATGTATGGCATGAAATCAACCAGGACAAAATAGAGACAATGAAGACGTAAGAAGCAAACTGAAGTAATAAATTGGCTATTCAAGGCTTTATTAAAAGAGTGGGAAAGTGAAGGTAAATTTGTCTTGCTATGTACTCTATGTTTCTATTGAATAAAGAAATTTAAAATCGTATCTTATGCTTACTTAATTTCTGTATATGTTTGTCTTAGGAGAAATTTCTTACAAACTATCAATATCACATACTTATAAGTTGGAAAGTGTACCTGAATGCGAATATTTGCCATGCTAAAAATTTTCAATTTGAGCCTCCGGCATTTTGTTGCGCAAATGGGTCTATCACAATAGCACATACGGAAGTTTCAGCTCAATTATATGAGTTATTTGTTGCACAATCAGACGAAGCCAAGGAGTTTCGGAGAAATGTTGGAGCATACAATAGCATCTTCTCATTTACGTCTTTTGGTGTTAAACTTGACACACAACTTGCATCTTCAAGGAAAGGAGTTTACACTTTTAAAGCACAGGGCCAAAATATCCCACGATCTTCCATCATTGGTAACACGTGATGATAATCCATGTTATTTTTAATTATACCTTTATGACACAGAGAATGAGTTAAGCAATAGGATATCAAAACTACAAGAAGCAAATTTATCAGAGGAAATTGTGAAAAGAATCACGCAGAAATTTGATGAGAATCTTTATGCACAATTCTTTCGCCAGCTAAAGGATCATTCGGAATTTAAAGATTTGCGTATTCGAATTGTTGCAAGTGCGATACTAGATCAACGAGTATATAATAAACTTGCAGCAGATCAAGTTGCTGCAATTTGGATAGATGGAAACAATCCAAATATACCATTCAAGAGAGATATCATCATTCACAAACATTCTGGTAACAGACATAGAGTGAAACATTATTATGGTTATTATGATCCACTACAGTATCCTATGCTTTTTTCAAATGGCAAAGTCGACTGAGATCAAGGAATATGAAAAATACATAAATCAAACATAGGTTTGGGCACAAGTGATATTGCAAGCATCAATCAAAGCATCTCAACCTTTACATATGCTGAAGAGCTGATTAGCAGAGAGCAACAAGGTAAAATATTCCAAAAATAAAAAGCTATCCTCTAATGATTTAGTACTTCTGTAATGTATAGTTTCATCGCTCTCAATAAGAAGACGATAGAACATTTGATATTTTTCCCATGAAATTATCTTGAAACATAACTCTTTTGTAGGTGTACAACGTGAATCTAAATTATATGGGTCCTGTAGAGAGTACTACTGCTATAAAATACAAGTTCGAAGAGGAGAAAAATTCACAACTATGCAGATGATTATTGCAACAATTTGTGGTTGACATATACATCAAACTAGAAACAACTAGACTTGAGTATTTTCGACTTGACCAATCAAATTTTAGAAGGAAAATATTGCAAGGTATAGTTGACAGTATCATGGCTGGAGAATGTAGAGGCGATAAAGTTAGCCAGAGAGTAATACTTCCGACATCATTTATCGAAGGTCCTACGGATATGCGTCGTCGGTATATGGATGCTATGGCGCTGGTTCAACGTTTTGGTAAACCTGACCTATTCATCACAATGACATGTGATGCTGATTGAGCAGAGATTCAAGAAAATTTATGTGAAGGCCAACTTCCTCAAGACAGGCCCGACTTGATGACGAGAGTTTTCAGAGCAAAATTACTGAACTTAAAGGACCAAATATTCAAGAAACAAATATTTGGGGCAATTGCAGCACATATTTTTGTGGTTGAATTCTAAAAAAGAGGTCTACCACACATGCACCTTCTATTAATACTTAAAGAAGGACACAAGATAACATCATCGGATTAGTATGACAAATATATTACAACAGAACTACCAGACAAAGATGAATATCCAATATTGCATGAATTGGTTGTCAAGAATATGATGCATGGTCCGTGTGAAAACTATCGTCCATCAAATTCCTGCATGAAGGATGGTCGGTGTAAAAATCACTATCCTCGACCATTTAGTGATAAGTCAATACAAGGAAAGAAAGGATATCCTATTTATAGGAGAAAAAATGATGGGAAAAGCGCAAAAATTCGTGGCATGGTGATGAATAGCCAGTGGGTTGTACCTTATAATCCTTATTTACTAACTAGATACAACTGTCATATTAATGTAGAGGCTTGCTCCGGAGTGAAGGCAATAAAGTATTTGTACAAGTATATACATAAAGGTCACGATAGGTGTGCTTTTTATATTGAGTCAGATGATGGGAAAAAAATAATTGATGAAATTAAAAACTTCCAAGATTCGCATTGGGTATCTCCGCCGGAAGCACTTCGGAGAATTTATGAATTCAATCTTAGTGAGATGCAACCTCCAGTTATTAACCTTCAGCTACATCTCCCAGATAAACAAGCAGGTAAATTCTTATATCCAACAGTGAACTTTAATCTCTTATTGATCAAGCTTATAGTGACCTAGAAGGAGGTTATCTCAGTTTACATTCACTGTTAATTACCTATATATATTCAATCACATACTTCTGCTATGAATTTTTAACTCTAATTCTTATTAAGATATGAAAACATTGATTTTTATTGTTACAATGCTTTATTGGCATTATCCAATACAAACTTTGATTCGTATCATAAGCATTTGGGAAGTTGATTTGGTATCAGAACAGGTAAAATATTCGAAAATTTTCGATTCTCTCTCAGCCAATAAAACTGAAAAAACCTCCAATCAGTTTTTACGACTTTAGGTTATAAAGATTAATTCTTTATCTTGAATTTTCAATTAAAGACCTTTGTGGAATAAAAAAGCTATATAAATAGTGTAAATATGTTCTTTGTTTTGATGCATTCATATCAACTGTTCCCTCGCTAGTAAAGATTGGAATTTAATTTTGGGATATTACTTTTACGCTACATTCACTATTAAATATCAATTCTTTAGTCTATTTGTCTTTGTCACTGATCGATTAGATAAGATATTTATTAGTGTACTACTGAAAAAAGCAAAATTTATAAACTGTTATAGCATCGGATAATGTCGAGAAAACCATGCTCACTATGTATTTCAAGACATGCTCAGTAGACGAGCAGGCACGAATGTACCTATACAAAGAATTCCCAGAATATTATGTATGGAACTCTCAATCAAAGACATGAGCAAAAAAGAAAAAAACATCTATAATTGGTCGAATTGCTATAGGTAACCAATTGAATATTTCACTCAATGAAGTTTTTATATCTTTCTTTAAATTTCATCTATTTATCTTCTTTCCTTGAGTAATGCAACTAATCCAAAAAAAGGTAAAAGATACTATTTGAAATTATTTGTTGAATCATGTTAGAGGTCCATTTTCGTTTGAAGACTTACTCAAGGTTAATGAAAGAGATTGTCAAATATTCAAAGAAGCTGCAAGAGAAGGAGGATTACTAGAATCAGATAACAACATTTCTGAATGTTTACGTGAGGCAGTTCTCTTTAAAATGCCATCAGCTCTAAGAAATTTGTTTGCAACTATATTGGTACATTATAATCCATCGGACACTAGAAAACTGTGGGACACATATTACGAGGATATGCCAGAGGATTTCAGAAGGATACATGAGAATTCATCTGATATGCAACTGCATTGCACATCGAAGAGCATTGATTATTTCCTAGAAAGCATGGGCAAGAGTGCTAAAAGATATGATTTACCGAAACTTAATCGGAGTCGAGATGATCATGCTACCTCAGAATGCAGAAAGATTATTGAAGAAAAGGCGATACAAGTGGATGAAGAACACTTCAATACACAATCAAAGCTAAATCCTAAACAAGAACAAGCTTTTAAAACTATATTGCAAAGCGTAGATTCAGGTAGAACATCATTGTTCTTTGTAGATGGCCCCGGATGAATCGAAAAATATTTCTTTATCGTGCATTACTTGCAAATGTCAGATCACGAAGTATGATAGCATTAGCAACAACAACAAGTAGTGTAGCAGCAGCAATTTTACCAGGGGGTCGTACAGCTCACTCTAGATTCAACATACCTCTACAAACAAATGAAACCACCATTATGAATATGTCTAAGCAAAGTGGCGGTGCAAAATTAATAAGAAAAGCAAAGTTGATTATATGGAATGAAGCACCTATGGCAAGGCGTCAAACTATCGAAACAGTTGACAGTAGCTTCAGAGATATAATGGATATTGATGAACCATTTGGTAGAAAAGAAATTATTTTTGGAGGTGATTTTCGTCAAGTACTACCAGTAGTTCCAAAAGCGACGAGAGCTGAGACTGTAAATGCTAGCTCGGTAAAATCATACTTATGGCCTAAAATGAAAAAGATTTAGTTACCAAGAAATATAAGAGCAAGAACAGATCTAACATTCAGTGATTTCTTGCTTCGCATCGACAATGGGGAAGAGCATACAATAAAACACGATATGGTCCTCCTCCCTGGGCAATTGGTTATCAAACCCAACGGTAATATTAGTGGTGAAGATAGCTTAATAACAGAAATATTTCCATCATTAAACGAAAATGGAAGTTGTGCAAAATACATGATAGAAAGAGCTATCTTAGCTAGCAGAAATGAATATATTAATCAACTAAATGAGTTGATTTACAAATTCCCTGGTGAGAGCAAAATATTTTACAGTTTCGTCTCAGCAGAAGATGATACCAACAACTATTATCAGGAAGAATATTTAAATACTTTAACACCAAAAGGCCTTCCACCACACAAGTTCGTTGTCAAGTTCATTATTTCTTATATATATTACTATCATATTTGTATATAACAGACACAAAATGTCTAACAATCCTAGTATATCAAATGTGAAATGGGTTAGATCTTAACTCTCTAAATGCTTAAGAGTTCCCATTGAATTAGGAACCATTACAGATTATTATTTTTATAAATTTCACCGTATGCCTTCTTCCTCTTTCACTCAGTCATAATTTGTAAGTCTTTAAAAGATAATAGTCAAAAAAACATGCTTTATGAAAATTTTAATTTATTTTGACAGCTAAATCCCTTTAGTTTTCTTTTACTTCGTAATACATTACTTTTTTTAACCAATTCTTTCTTTCTTTTAACGGAAGAGTTGATGATAATCATAATAATTGAAAATTGATTTTCCTTTGCATACAGGTTGATTTGAAGAAAAATGTACCTATCATGTTATTGAGAAATTTAGATCCGTCAAATGGCTTATGTAATGGTACAAGGATGAGGTTTTGACTACAACGTCATACATGCATAAATTATTATGGGTCAATGTACTTCCAAGCATGTGTTCATCTCCATAATTCAGCTTTCTTCTCCGAAAAATGAAGGATATCCATTTAAATTTGTCCATAAATAATTTTCAGTACGCTTGTATTTTGCAATGACAATAAATAAAATACAAGGACAAACAATTATAAATGTTGGATTGTATCTCCCGCAACATGTTTTCTCGCATGGACAACTATATGTTGCACTTTCAAGAGGAATATCGATGTCCACAACAAAAGTTCTTATCATCACGGAGCAACCAAAGCGTCAGAATAGTACATACACAAAGAATATCGTCTACAACGAAGTCTTAGGTAAGATATCATCACATTGCATATTTATAAACTATTACTGCATAATAGTATGTCATAACTGACATGACTAATTGTTCATTTTTGCAGACGGTGATATCCAATCAGTTTTAGTTCCCATATTATGCTAATATATGTAATAACATTTCTTGGCATTTTAAATTATGGCGGCATTACATATACATATATTTTAAGGGTTGTTTTATTATTGATATTTATCTTATTCATTTAATTTGGTGTCCCTTCGTATAAAGAATTGACTACACATCACGTGTAATTATTAACGTGCAACGCATGTACATAGTAAAATAAGCACGAAGGCCCTTAGCGAAATATCATTCGTCTTTTTTATCCTTTTAAACATAGAATTCACATTAGACAAAATAGTCACCTGAGTATAGTTCCTAATAGTTAAGAATGATTATTTATGTAGAAATCCCTAATATTTAGGAATTTAATCTTTTCTTTATATAAATTTTATTTATGTAAATCCTTTTTTATTTCTACTAGCTACATACGACATCATCATAATTACTATAACTTTAAATTAAACTAGGATTCTTCTACAGTAGAGTTTACTTATTGTAAGATAAGGTTCTCCCATTTTTTCCTTGGTATTTACTTATTTTAGGAACACAAATTGCTTCCTTCTTGAGGAAGGAGTGATTATAGACAAATTGGTTTAAAATTAAAATTTCTGTATGGAACAAACGAAGGATCCAACAAAGAACATAAACATCGAAAGTTCAAACAGAAAATATCACCTTTGATGACTCTTGGAGGAAGATTGTTGCTGGTAATACAATTAAATTGAGGGTTCTTTTAATTTTCATCCATTTAATTTTCTTTTCCCTTTTGGATCTTTGAGAACAAAGAATAATACGTTAGGTAAGTTTTTGCTTTTTTATGTTCTGTTTACCTTTTATTTCGGTTAATTATTTTAGTGTACCATTACTTCATATTGGACAAAGTTTCACGTTTAATTATTGCTCAATGAGTAAAGGGTAGATAATTAAATAATTTAATTATTTTTTAAATATTAGGACTTTAAAATTAAATAAATTTTGCTTGTTCAGTATTTTCTTATTTGAACTATTATATGGGTAGTCTTATTATTTATTAGGATTTTAAGATCAATTAAGAATTACCTTCTAATTTTATATTAAGAGAATTGTAATATGTATAGCTCTTTACTTGTCTAACCAAACATAATTTCGTTTGACTGCAGAATAATTTCGTAACGAAAAATAGAGTTCTAAATATATGATTCTTTTGTGATATTGATTCAACGTCAAAACAAGCCTGTTAGTAGACCTTTTTCACCTCTTCATCATTGCAATTCCAGTTTGGTGTGAGCTTGATAACTTTGATATTTAGAGTTTTAAGGCAGAATATATCTTTTATATTGGTTTTCAATGAATCGTTGGTTAATTCTCTTTTTAAATTTTGTGGATATCAATATTTTTGGTAACAACTTACACCATTAACTCCAAAAAAACGTTACAAATAAAGAGCAAAAGGAGGGCCTCCAACAAACTCAACTATATAATTACGAGGCAGTTGTTGCACTAGTGTTCTACTTACAAGCTCTTTTCGAATTCCTAGTAATATCTACTTGCACGTAATCTCCTTCCTACTCTGTACTACTGCCTCCTCTATATGTACATTTATGCCTCTAAACAATTTCCATTTTCTAGCTCGCCAAGTGTGATATATTAGAGCTCCATAGACTGCAGCTGCCAGCTCCTTCTTATACTTCTTCCAATGCTTCCTTTGCATGCTTTCCAGAACTTGTTTGATGTCTCCTTCTGGTAATTTGATGTCTGTCCATACGTCTATCTCATGTCTTATGGACTGAAACCAGTTGCAAGTGCCAGACAAATGAGAATTTGTTTCTGTAGCCTGAGCTTCACATAGACAACATCGTATGTCAACCACTGGTATTTGAATCTTTAAGCAATCTTTCTTTCTTTTGTGAGCAGCTTTCCTTGCATTGCCAACCACAATGTGATTCTCTGCTTTGGCATTGCAAGAGAGGTCCATATTAAGTCTGATATCTCCAGTCTTGATTTGTCTCCTAGGAGTGCAAGATAACTACTCGTAATGGAATAGTCACCTTTCACTGTTTATATTTGTATTGTGTGTACCATCCCTGCATTTGAGCCTTTAAACTATTAAAGTTTCTTCCAATACCAACTGCAGTCCGTAGGAGGCTTATGATCCCAAAAGTTTGTTTCCGTCTTCACATATATCTCATGAACCTATTTAACCCACAGAGATTCTTTGCACATAAGCAGCTGCCATATTAATTTTCCTACTGAAGCTATGTTCCAGATCTTGCTTCCCTTAATGTTCAGCCCCCCAAACTTCTTAGGACAACAGACTTTTTCCCAAGCGACCAATGGTATCTTCTTCTTCTCCTCAGAACTTCCCCACAGGTAATCCTTACATATCTTATCCACCTCCTTAAGCACACTTTGAGAGAGGATGAACACTGTACCCCAGAAGCTGTGTATAGAGAATAATACTGCAGTAATGACTTGCAATCTGCTTGCATATGATAACTGCTTTGAATATGTAACTTTTATTCTCTACGTGATTTTCTCCACTGACAAATGACAATCCAGCTTATTCCACTTTTTTGGATAAAAGACGAAGGCCCATGTACTTAATAGGAAGGGTTCCAAGAGTGTTCCCTGCCATAAAAATACTAGACTTATCCATATTTGCAACCCATCCAGTGATATTACTAAAGTGATTAAGTGCCTCCATTACTCTATTTACTGAATTTTCATTCCCTTTGCAAAAAAATCATCAAGTCATTGCAAAGATGAGGTGAGTAAGTTTGCAGACTTGCACATAGGATGATACTTGAAATCTGGTAACATACTAACAGTTTTCAGCATTCTTGATAGATATTCCATTACAATGACAAATAGTAGGGGAGAGATAGGGTCCCCTTGGCTAAGGCCCCTCTTTCCTGCAAAGAAACCATGGTTTTCTCTGTTAATCTTGACTGAGAAATTGGTAGTTGATACACATATCATAATTCATTTGATGAATTTATCAGGAAACCGAAAGCCACTTAGTGCTTCTTCAAGAAATTCCCAGCTAACCATGTCATATGCTTTCAATAGATCTATTTTCATAAGGCATCTATGAGATGTCTTTCTATTGTACTGCCTCAGAATGTCATGACATATTAGGACATTGTGTAACGTTGATCTCCCCTGGACACAGATTGATTGATTATCTGCTACCAGTTGATTCATAACCACTTTTAGTCTATTGCAAATCAGTTTAGATATGCACTTATATAATATATTACAATGTGAGATTGGCTAGCTTCTTCTGGGGCTTCCACCTTTGGAATAAGTGCTATAACAGTTAAGTTGAGTTGTTTAAGCAATTGTTCATTCTGAAAAAATTCTATCACAGCTTCTGTAACATCCTGTCTCACAATCTTCCAAGCTTCCTTGTAAAAGCCACTACCATAACCATCTGGACCTGGGCTTTATTACCATCTATTTGAAACATTGCCTCTTTCACTTCTTTCTCTGCAGAGGGCCTTACTAATTTGATCTGTTGCTCAGTTTTGAGAGCATGGCCATTTCTCAGAATGCTTTTGAAGGCTGGCTCTCTGGTATGTGATCTCCTTCCCAACAACTTTTCATAGTAATTGACAAATAGACATGCATTAACTTCAGGATCTGTTTGCCAAATTCCTGTTTAGTCCTTTAATTGTGTAGTTGCCTGCTTCAATTTTCTATGCCTTATTACTGAATAAAAATACCTAGTGTTATCATCCCCCAACTTTATCCAGGTAACTTTACTTCTTTGCTGTAAGTAGATTTCAGCCAAGTAGGATGTCTGTCTGAATTTTGCATATGCCGGAGCCTCAATTTGTTGATGAGTTGCACTCGTCGGATTGCTCTGCAACTGTATCTAAGCCTGTTTTAGTGCTTTCCTATCCTCCTCAGCTTTTGCTACAATTGAGTGACCACACTGAGTTCTAAGTGTCTTAAGCTTCTTCTTTAGCAAATTCAGTTTCCTCACTACTTCACACATTTTGCATCCTTCAATTTTTGTATTCCATCCCTCAGCAACAATAGCTTCAAACTGTGGATGTTGAGCCCATATGTTGCAAAACAAAAAAGACTTCTTTGCTTTGACTCTTTCATTGGTCAGAGTTACTTTAATAAGGCAGTGATCACTTATGCCTTCAGGTAGGAATAGTGCCCTACATGCTGGCATTAAGTCCAACCATTCCCTATTAAGGAACAGCCAATCAATTTATTAACACACCCTATGATCCTCATGTTTGTCATTCCAGGTATATATATTACCTTGAGCAGGTAATTCCAAAAATCCACACTCCTCTACACAGTTGTGAAAATCAACTATCTCTGCCCAGGTAACTGCATTGCCTCCTATCTTATCCTCAGGCTTTAGAACTGAGTTGAAATCTCCCAGAACCAACCAGGGTTTGGTACATATCCTGCTATTATTCACTAGACTATCTCATAATTTCCTCCTTTCCTCTTTTGTGTTGAAAGCATACACATACGAAACTTCAAATGTCAATTGCAGAGGTGTATAGAGTACTTCATAAGTGACAATTTGTACAGACATATCAACTGGTACTACTTTATAGTAGTCAGATCTCCATGTGATTCAAATCCTACCATTATAGTGATGAACAAGATTGGAAATATGGTTCCATCCTACAAACAGTTTATTAGCTAATTGTTCAAACTTATTGCTTTTCACTTTGGTTTCAAGCATGCCATCTGTCCTACTTTCTCTTCATTGTAAAGGAGTTTTACCTCCTTTTTCTTATTAGGGTCATTAAGCCCCCTCACATTCCAGCTAAGTAAATTAACCATCCCCCAAAGGGTGGATAGTCTGACCTCCCATATTAGAACATGTTCTACTGCTGGTAGCTTGGGTGTTTTCCTTGTTGTGTAATGCTTGAAAAGTATCAGACCTTTCAATTTGTTGTGCTTGCCTTGGTTGAGCCTTACCAATTCTTAGTGGAGTTTGCCACCCTACATTCCTCTGTGATCCTGGCTTCTCTACCTGCTTCTCTTGGATAGCCTCTTGAGGGCCTTCAACCCTTTTTTCTTTGTCTTTATGGACTGGTTGTTTTTCCTACTAACCTTGTTCACTCTCCTTTCCTTTATTAGTCTCATTCTGACTATCAGCAGGTGCATCAGCCTGTTGCTTTTGAATTTACTATTTCTTCTTTATCCTACATACATCTTCTGCATGCCCATATTTTGAACAATGACTACACAAGGTAGGCTTCCAATCATAGCTCACCTTTTCTTCAATCAGTTTTCCCCTTTCATTTATGAAAAACACCACATCTAGCAACTGTGCATTCATTTCTAGCTCGACTAATAGCCTTGTAAAATTCAAGCAACTTCTCTTTTTAGTGTTTTGGTCCATCATAATTGGCTTTCCTACTAAGCTACCAATCTTGCTCAATCCTTTCTTACTCCAATCCTTGAAATCTAGACCAGGAAATTTCACCCAAATTGGAACAGTAAGCAGTTCCTCCTTAGTGAATTTTAATTCTAGAGACCATGCCTTAACAATAAAAGACTTATTGTTAAAGTGGTATGTACCACCTTGAATCACCTCCTGCTTCCCAATTTCAGCTTCGAACCTTACTACAATTACTCCATTTTTAAGCATTGCGATCCTGTCAATTTCATATTTCCCCCCAAAGCCTCTTAATATACCATTGAATTACAACAAAATGAGGGTAAGCACCTAGAACATAGCATATCACAGCTTTTCCCCAATACTCAATTTCCGAACTTATATCATCTAATTCAATCTCAACAATCGAAGTCTCACCTTGTGTTTTGGGAGCTACATACTCCAATTTGTACCCTGCGTTTAAGATTTTCGCAATGTCAAACTCATCCAGGATCGAACCCTTCTTCTACCTCGCCTCAAGTTCCTCTTCTATCTCATCTGCCCAGGAGTTTTTGCTGCTACTTGTTGGATCTGAGTGAGTCCTATTTGGAGAAGTTTGTACCACTTCGTTCCATAATCGCGTTGCTACAATTAGCTGAATTTTCTCTGTTTACTTAGGGTTACTGTTTCATTGAATAGTTGACTGGATCGTGACTTTCCTTCTGTTTCTACTCTCCCTACATTTGTTTTCTGTCCACGCTGGTTATTGACATACGAGGTTGAAGTTTCCTTGGCCATTAGAGCCTTCTGGGATGGAATGAGAGCTCTCTTAACCATGGTTGGCGCATGTTAGACTAACGTGCACCGACAGAGAAAACAAGCCATCCGTGGATATCAATATTAACTTTCCTTTTTATATAGTTAATTTTTTATATGTATGAGAAGGTGAGATGTCATGCGTACTGTCGTAGGCTACTTTCCAGCCATGCCGCATGATCCCTTGGACGCGCCCCGTGGCATCCTGGCAAGCCTCCCAACGCCCAGCGTCACAGTCGGCCCCGTGGTCTCGGCAGCTCCAAGTGACATGCGCACAGGCGCCTCTGTCGCCCCACTGATAACCAGCCAAGCACCCCGCCACATGCAGATGCCCATAGCGCCGCGCGCGCAGAAAACATCGCGCGCGGACCCTAATGCTAAAGACAAAGTTGCTGCAAACGGACTTGTTTCTATCTTGTAGAAGACTAAGTCTTTTTCATTGTAAATATAGAGTAGATTTACTTCATCTTCTTTTAGTATGCCTCTACAGCTTCCTTAGGTAAAGTCATGTGATTTTGATTTATTTTTTTTAAGCATTATTAGAGGGGATCAACCATTCAAAACTTTCTACCAAGCAAACAATTCTCTGTACTGGTGTCTCTCCCCCTCGACACCACGTAACTTTTCTGTAATAGCTTCCATTTATGCAATCAAGCTTTCTTTCATTCTCAATTATCTTTTCTATTCTCAGTTGCTCCAACATTGGTTTTCCCGTACGGCACTGACAATCTAGTCTAGCGTACGGAGGGGACCTCAGTTGGCGGACAACAATCGTACTGACATCGATTAGTTAGCCTTACGTTGCCCTTCCAAAGAATCTCAGGAAGGCGCTGCGTAACAATTGGTATCAGAGCTTAGGCTCGACATCGGACGAGGGATAGCATTGCAATTACCACCATTTCTAACCATAGAGAATCATGGGGATCGTATCGCGACCCTTGAGGAGACGGTTGACGCATTACGGCCTGTCGTGGAAACGATGCCTGATCTAAAGACCAGCCTAGAGCAAAGGTTGGACGACCTGGATCACAGGATGCACCAGGCCGAAGTTGACATAGAAAACATCAGCCACGACTCTGAAGGAGACCGGCAAACGGCAGCCACAAAGGCAGCTGAAATTTTAGGAAATTTGAGGGCTTCCAGCAGGAGCGTGCCGAAGATTTAGCCCACAGGGCACAAGAGGCAGACAGGGTGACTGCCATGCAACAAACTATAGACAACTTGACAAGCCAGCTCAATGTTGTCAATGTTGCTTGACAAGGTGTGCTTCGAGGAGGCGGGAACCAAACTGGGGGTGCTGTGAACTTCGCCCCCGCAACACAGAAACTGAAAATTCCCAAGCAAAAGCCATACAGTGGTGCTCGGAATGCCAAAGAAGTGGAAAACTTCATCTTCGACATCGAACAATACTTCGATGTCGTGGGAGGCCTAGAAGAAGCTAAGAAGGTGGCAACTGCTGCCATGTATCTTCAGGGTGATGCTAAACTCTGGTGGCGGGTGAAATACGAAGCCATCAGGGCCGGTGAAGATACTCTCGACACATGGGCGGAACTAAAGGCATTCATACGCCTGTAGTTCTTCCCCGAAAATGTTGAGTACAATGCAAGGAGGAAGCTACGGGAGCTCAGCCAGACCAAATCAGTGCGGGACTACGTGCGAGAATTCTCCGCACTAATGTTGAGCATACCCGTCATGGGGGACAAAGACAAACTCTTCATTTTTCTGGAACGGTTGAAACCCTATGCCCGTATGGAACTCCAAAGACAAAGGGTAGACACGTTACCTAAGGCGATCCAAGCAGCAGAATGCCTTGGGGATTATCAAGTGGAAGCTCGGAAGGGTATGCCTCAACAGCCTGTCAAAGGAGGATACAAAGGGGGCCATCCGAGTACTGGTGGCCCAAGCAGAAGTGGAGGAGATCGGAGTGCAACCAAATCTAAGGCTCCCTCCTCAGGCAGTACTAGCGCTGCATCTAACAACAACGATCGGGGGAGGAAACCCTCTTCAGGATGCCGTCATTGTAGCGGACCACATTGGAATAATGAATGCCCACATGCGCAGATGAATACCCATCAAGCTGTTGATGATGGGACGGATGACGAATCCAATGATGCAGACCAGACCGAACCGGTAGGTGCCTTCAATGAAATTGTTGGCTCTTTTTCTGAAGTCTTAGCGGGAACCAATACTGGTATCCGTAAGAAGAAGGACCCCTGCCCAATCAACAAGAAAGAGAAAAAGAAGGCGGATGAGAGGACTCCTCCTAAACAAGAGAGGACCTTAATGTTCGTCGAGATGAAGGTAAATGGCAAAACCTATTCGGGCGATGATAGACACGGGTGCGACCCACAACTATTTAGCCTCGACTCAGGTGGAGCGTCTTGGCCTAGATGTAGGAAAGGGCAGAGGTCGTGTCAAGGCTATTAACTCATCCCCTCAACCAGTTGGTGGAATAGCCAAAGAAGTACCAATGGAACTTGGCCCTTATGAAGGAAAATTCAACCTGCGGGTGGTGGTCATAGACGACTTCGAGTTGATAGTGGGGTTGGAATTCCTGAGGCAAACCAACACCATGCCCATGCCATATGCAGACATGCTACTGATGATGGGAACAAATGGGGCCAAACCCTGCACCATCCTGTGTATGCCCATGAATATGGCCACTGAAAACATCTCGGTCTTGCAGTTGAAGAAGGGTGTGAAAAGACATGAACCTACGTTCTTGGCTACCCTCTGCATTGAAGATATAGAACGCTCCTCAGGTCCTCTTCCTGCACCCGTGAAGGAGCTGTTACTGGAATTTGAAGACGTCATGCCACAAGACATGCCAAAGGGACTCCCGCCTAGACGCACTATGGACCATGAGATTAAGTTGGTGCCGGATGCGAAGCCACCTGCCGGGGCGCCGTACAGAATGTCACAACCCCGAACTCACCGAGCTTCAAAGACAATTGACGTAAATGCTAGACACAAGGATCATCATACCCTCCTAGTCCCCATACGGGTCCCATGTGCTATTCCAAAAGAAACATGATGGGAGTTTACGACTCTGTGTGGATTACCAGGCTCTAAACAAAATCACTGTGAAGAACAAGTATCCTATTCCGCTCATGTCAGACTTGTTCGATAGATTGGGTGGTGCGACGATGTTCACCAAAATAGACCTGAAGACAGGTTATTGGAAAGTTCGGATCGCAGAGGGCTATGATAACAATACGATGTGCATGACAAGATATGGGTCATACGACTTCCTGGTTATGCCATTCGGCTTGACTAATGCACCAGCCACATTTTGCACCCTGATGAACCAAGTCTTTCGGGAACACATTGACGAATTCGTGGTGGTCTACTTGGATGACATTGTCGTATATAGCCAGACACTGGAAGAACATCTGGAGCACTTGCAGAAGGTCCTAACACGATTGCGGGAGCACGAATTATATGCGAAGCTGTCCAAATGCTCCTTTGCTCAAAAACAAATCGACTTCATCGGGCATGTCATTGAGGAAAGGTGGATCGAGATGGACCAACAGAAGATTCAGACTATTACATATTGGCCGCCGCCTAAAGATGTCCACGCCTTGAGGGAGTTCCTTGGCCTATGCAACTTCTATCATCGTTTTGTGAAGAATTACTCCCTCATTGCAGTACCACTGACAGAACTTCTCAAGAAGTCACGCCTTAGGATTGGGGACCCAGGCGAGCGGAGGCCTTCAACGCATTGAAAGCGGCTATGTCTAGTAGCCCCGTCTTGGCCCTCCCTGATTTGGCCAAGCCATTTGAGGTACAAACGGATGCCTCCGACTATGCACTTGGTGGAGTCTTGCTACAAGAAGGGCATCCTGTAGTATACAGGAGCCGGAAGCTGAAGGATGCAGAGTGGCGCTATGCCGCCCACGAGAAGGAATTATTAGCTGTCATCCATTGCCTGCGCCTTTGGAGGCATTATCTGCTGGGAACCCCGAGACAGACAAGATAGGTGTTAACCATTTCATGACTCAACCGAAGCTGAATGGTCGACAGGTCAGGTGGCAAGAACTCCTAGCAGAATTTCACTTCAACCTGGAGTACCACAGTGAGAAGACTAATCATGTTGTCGATGCACTCAGTCGGAGAGCGGATCTAGCATCAGTGTGCATACTCGCCACCCTAAGGGGGAGCGAAGTAGCCACCACCATAAAAGACCAGATACAGGGTCTAGTCATCAAGGATCCTGCTGCATATTATTTGGTTAATTTGGTAGAACAAGACAAGACTCGCCAGTTCTACACAGAAGATGGTTTCTTGAAAGTGAAAGAAAACCGACTTTATGTTCCCCAAGGAGGAGATCTGTGAAGGACCTTCTGGCGGAATGCCACGACACTTTGTGGGCCGGTCATCCTGGTGAAGAACGCACTATGGCGTTACTTCGCCGTGCATATTATTGGCCTCAAATGGCTGATGACGTCGCTCAGTACGTGAAGACTTTTCTAGTATGCCAGAAGAACAAGTCAGATCGTCTGACACAAGCAGGACTCTTGGAACCACTGACTATCCCAAAGAGACCTTGGGAAAGCGTTTCCCTAGATTTCATCACCGAATTGCCCAAGGTCGGGGATCTCACAACTATCTTGGTTGTGATGGATCGATTTTCCAAGTATGCTACTTTTATAGCAGCCCCACAGTATATATCAGCAAAAGATATAGCTCGGCTCTTCTTCTCTCATGTCGTCAAATATTGGGGCCTACCCAAAGACATCGTTAGTGATCGCGACTCGCGCTTCACTAACAACTTTTGGACTCAACTCTTTAAGTGCCTTGGGTCAAAATTAAGCCATAGTTCAAGTTTTCATCTAATGGGCAGACGGAGCAGTTCAATGGCATGCTGGAGGAATATCTCCGCCACTTTGTAACCTAATCGCAGAAGAACTGGGTGAAGCTTTTGGATGCTGCTCAACTGTGTTTCAATTCACAAAAGAGCTCTAGTACCAACAAGAGCACTTTTGAAATTGTTACCGGACAGCAACCGCTACTCCCACACACTGTGAATGCACCAAACATGTCATAGTCTCCTCGAGCTGCTAGCTTCTCAAGAGAATGGAAGAGAAATTTGGAGATAATGCGGAGCTATCTTGTCAAAGCCCAAAAGCGGATGAAGAGGCATGCTGATCAAAATCGTCGCTTTGTTGATTATCAGGTAGGAGACAAAGTGATGGTCAAAATCCCAAAGCGGTACTTGTTTGCGGGAGTCCATGACCCTCGCTTATTGCAAAAATATATTGGACCCTTGTCCATTGAAAGGCGCATTAGGAAAGTTGCATACCGGGTGGATACCCCAGCTTGATGGAAAATTCATCCCGTCTTCCATGTCAGTCTCCTGAAACCTTTTTGGGAAGATACGAAGGATCCCTCACGGAGCCAACTCACAATACCCAGTATTCGAGGCCCCAATTCAATCGGGAAAAGATGTGCTAAAGCTATTCTTGATGATAGAGTGATTCATCCCTCAAGGAAAGATCACCAAGAGTTCTTGGTGAAATTGCAGGGACGTGATGCAGAGGAGAATACTTAGGAGAGGGGGACAAACCTCAAAGCCTACAAGAGCCTAATTGATGACTACCTTGCAAGTAAGGCACCAAGGAGGTCGCCAACTCAGGTGGGGGAGAATGTCATGGACGGCTTTCCAGCCATGCCGCATGACCCCTTGGACGCGCCCCGTGGCGTCCTGGCAAGCCTTCCAAAGCCCAGCGCCACGGTCGGCCCCGTGGTCTCAGCAGCTCCAAGTGACAAGCGCACCGGCGCCTCTGTCGCCCCACTGATAACCAGCGCCAGCGCCCAGCCACAAGCAGATGCCCACAGCGCCGCGCGTGCAGACAACGTCGCGCGCGGACCCTGATGCTAAAGACAAAGTTGCTGCAAACGGACTTGTTTCTACCTTATAGAAGACTAAGTCCTTTTCATTGTAAATATAGAGTAGATTTACTTTATTTTCTTTTAGTATGCCTCTACAGCTTCCTTAGGTAAAGTCATGTAACTTTGGTTTATTTTTTTAAGCATTATTGGGGGGGATCAAGCATTCAAAACTTTCTAGCTAGCAAACAATTCTCTATGCTTGTGTCTCTCCCCCTCGACACCGCGTAGCTTTTCTGTAATAGCTTTCATTTATGCAATCAAGATTTCTTTCATTCTCAATTCTCTTTTCTGTTCTCAGTTGCTCACGACATTGGTTTTCCGTACAGCACTGACAATCTAGTCTAGCGTACGGAGGGGACCTCAATTGGCGGACAACAATCGTACTGACATCTGCTTAGCCTTACGTTGCCCTTTCAAAGAATCTCAGGGAGGCGTCGCGTAACAGTACTCATGATTAAGCCTTTTCTTTTTCTTCCAATTTTGAACATAGGATTTCCAACAATAATGTGGTTCTTGTATAGCAAAATAGATGCCCACAGCACCGCGGCGCGCGGATCCTGATGCTAAAGACAAAGTTGTTCAAAAAGTCTTTACATCTTATCTAATTATTCTTTTGAGCAATACATTAATTCCAGATTCTTTTATTCCATGATCTACATGTGCATACAATTGTGTAATCTGTTTTCCTAACTAACGTATTAAATTTTGTTGTTTTGATAGTCATAAATCCTGCATTAGTTCATCTTCATTTGATCCTGTACAACTGTATTTAGAAGCTCCAATGTTAAATTTTGTTCGACTTTTTTAAACCTTCGTAAGTGCATTCTATATTGTATAAAATTATAATTATATTGAATAATTTATTTTTGGTAGAACTAAATTTAGGATTTTAATATTCAATATGAATTTTTACATTAATTTTATATGCCTTTAGGTTTTATAAGTTACTTATATTCTAAGTTGAGTAGAATTATACTGATTAGTTCCACGAATGAAATTCGAATTTATCAATGTGATGTATACTTAAAAGAATTTAAACTTTAATGGACGTTAGACTAAGCCAACATGGAAGGTACTAAAATTCAATGAGATTTAGACTTAGACTGTCTTTTGTTTGTTCATAGATCTTGTTTATGTTTTCTAAAATGAGCTAGACAATAGCTTTATAGGAAAAAGTAAGCACTCTAAAACCTTCAACAATTATGCGTTCTCGTAGCTGAAAAGAAACTAAGGTAACTTATGATACTGAAGTGATGAAATTATAAAGCTAGAACAAATTTTAAGTTGTGAATATATTGACTGATCATTGAGATCCTATATGGGGCAATTTCTTCTTTTATTGACTTAGCTTTATAAAATGAACATTCGTCAATCTTTAGGAACACAAGTTTTTTTTATAACGTAAATTACAAAATTATAAAGTTTTTAATATTTGTGCGATATTTGAAAAACACTTTCTCATTGAGACACTGTGCACACGCAACGCGCGTACCTAAAGACTAGTACTATATTAAAAATACGAAGGCCCTTAGCGAAATGTCGTTCGCTTTTTTTACCTTTTTAAAATAAGTTTTACATTGAATAAAATTGTCATTTTACTTATCTTCCTAATATTTAGGACTTTTACATAAACTAAAATTCTATTTATTATATCTTTCTTTGTTTAAACTCTTGAAAAAACAAATTTAAAAATCAATAAAGAGTTTACCTTATATACACGATTCACTTTAATTATGATACAACTACAGTATACTTATTCTAATATTTAGGGGGGAAAGCCAATAGACCTTAGATTAACGTTTACAGATTTCCTCTCTACTAGGAAATCACTTAACTTGAACATTCTATATTTTTCTATTTTGTTTAATTTTTATTTTGTGAAAATAAATCATAACAACGTTGCATATAGTCAGCAACTAAGTTTTTGAGCTTCGAAGAGTTGTCCTTACCAATTAAAAGTATTTGATCGACTTTTATATTCATTAAGTTAAATTTTACACTAAACAAAATAATTATTTAATTATTTTTCAATTTAATATCAATCTAGACTCAAAGAATTTATTTGTTCTAAACTACCTCTACTCCCTTATAGATGTCTACATAACTTTTCAAACTGATATTATACACCTTGAAAAAATTTCAATTTTAGACTTAAACACGCGAGTATAGACTCAATACACACGCGCATATTTTAGCTCAATAATCACATTCTAATTCCGAATTATTTTCACTCATTCAAAAAAGTTTCAAATTATATATTAGTTTATTTTTAGTAACATGCTTATATTTTTCTATCTATGAGACTATGACTATAAAATGTACATAAATTTATTTATTTATATGTATAATAGTACTCCTTCTGGTCCATTTTAATTGATTTTTTGACTGTTTTCACAAATATTAAGGAACCATCTTTTAACATTAATTGAAAATAAAATTGACCATATTAACCTTAATTTGTTCATTGAAAATATAATAGATACTTCAAGACTCTTTATTCCAAGAGAAATTTTGGAAAAAAGAAATTAATGCTTTCTTGATATATGAAAAAATCAAATATTATAAATCACACGCCAAAAATTCAATTAAAGTAGATCAGAGGGAGTATTATAAAAGAACAAAACACGAATAAATATAAAACTTTGCTTATTAACTCTCTCTTTATTTGAAGTATAGAGAAAGCACTAATACTTAAAACTTTAAAATCAATTAAAATTTATCTTATATAAATTATATTTTATTTGAACTATTAATCAGAACTCTTTATTATATTTATATGCTTTTTTAAATCTTTATATCATTAAAATGGGATACATGCGAAATATTGTTCACTTTTTTTGTCCTTTAAAAATAAATTTAACATTAGACAAAAATGCCATTTAGTAATTTTTTGACTTTCATATTAATAACTAAAATTTCTACTATTAAAGATTTTCTTATATTTGAACTAGGTAAAGCTCATAATATTTATGAATTTAATATTTATTTATATAAATTCTTTCTTTATTTGGATAGTTGTCTTTTACAAAGTCCTAAAATATAAGTCCATCTTTTCTTTTTTACAAAAATCACTATTGTTTTTAATTTAGAAAAGAACCTCCCTTCCATGCACATTCAAGGACTCATCAAGGTTGTTTTCGTACTTTTTCTCCTACATTTTTGTGATTTAGAATACTTTTAACCTATAATCTATCGCTTTGCATAGCATGATGACCTAAACGCACGCAAAAAATCCCACATAAATATATTTTTTCTGTTTATTCTTTTGTTTGATTTTTATTTTTAAGAAAAGTTAAATTCACGATAAAATCTCGTGCAACTACACATTTTTTATTGTTTTGTTTGATTTTATCTTTCTAAGAAGTTCAAGTATTATTGTTTGCTTTATACAGTTTCTTTATAGGTGCATTACAGATATATCCCGTATTAATTGTTGCAAATATTTGTACAAGTTTTTTATAAAAATAATAAATTATAACATTATTCTGTAGTATTTCATCAATTTTAATAGTTCTTTTCTATTAACATGTTAAGATTATTTATAATTACATAAATATTCTAAATACATTATTGATAAACGCAAAATTACACGCAAGACCAGTATATATATATATATATATATATATATATATATATTGACAAAATATATATATATATAAAGGATTCATTTTTATGGTGCGACTTATTGTATATCGATATATATCATCGAATTGCATATGATGTGGTTGTTTGATTGCTTCTGCATATGTCTACAGATTTTTGAAGCACTTGATATTGAATACATCTTGGCAATATTTTAACAATATATGTTGGTAAGTACATGTATATCATTGAAACATCAACCACAAGCATTTAGCGATTAGTTTTGACACATTAGAAATGAAAGTAAGTTGAAAACAAATCAAAAATCTATACAGCATAACAATAATCCTCACACACAATCAACAACCAAACAATACCTAAATGCAGGTACGCAATAGCAGCATTGAAAACCAAAGAGCCTTGTGAGTAGCGAAGAACCAAATGAAGGTACAAAATAGAAACTAGTATCTAAGTTCTCATCTGTTCCCACACAAGTCTATGAAGCAAAATTGTTTATTCTGATAATAGCTATAGGTTGTCTTTTATATAGATTGACAGCCTAACCACCTAGCACAAGTTTGATGCCCGCTCAAGACATCTGGGGTCACTTATCCTGGCTTCTTTCTCGAGCCGGGAAATTCCTCTCCCCCTCTCCAGTCACCTGTTTCCCGCTCAAAAAATGGAAGGTAAGAAAAGAGAAGATTAACCAGATGGTTACTAATCGTTCACCACCTGTCTAAGCTTTGGTGTGCAGAGTTACCAAATACATGTCCTGGAGGCAAGTAGCAGTACCCGATGGAATAGTCGAGTACACTCAAGCTGGCCCCAAGACCATCATTATAAAGAAAACATTGAATTAACGAATGGAGAAGAAAAAGAAAAGACAAACAAAATCCTTCCTTCCCTTCTCCCACCACCAAGACAGTCTTTTCTGAAGTATGAATCCAATAAGAAGAAGACACACAAGAAGCCTAGATAACAAGAGTACATGCTTCAGTAAGCATACTTGGTTTCTGCCAACTTGGAACACCAGAGTTGAAGAATCGATGCTTCTCAGTTCTGCCTAAAGCGATTCCTGTAGTAAATCAGCAATCAAATATCCGCAGATTTGTCACTCAGCTCCACTCGTTCATCACTTTTTTTACAGATGTATATAAAATGAGCATCCGGATCTTCCATCACATAATCTGCCGGAAGTAGGCCCTTCTCAGTTAGGGGAATCGGTTCCAAGTATGACTTTACATTAGAATGGGAATCACCAGGCTTTTGAATTCCTGGTCTAGCTGCAAAATGGAAATAAGTGACAAGATTGGACTGAGACCATTAATTAAGACACTATTCACTTCCTAAAGGTTAAAAATCAAGAATTTTGGTAATAAAGCTTAAACCATATTAATTCATTCGACAGAAGAGCTTCGGATTTCACTAGGAGAACAGATAACTCAATTATGGTTTTTAAATTTCAAAAGAAGAATTTTTCACAAATAATTTGATATTGAAACTGAACCTTCTTTTGCACATAGAACGCAAAATCATTTTTTTCTCTTGTGATCTTACACAATACCCAATTTCACATGCAGTTCTCTTCAACTTTAATCTTCTCTACTTTATTGGCAAGTCCAAAAAGTAACAGTTGTGTCTATCCTTGATCAGAATCCCTACATGTCTGTAAATGCTTCTTCCAGTGCCCAAAGCTTGTGTGAATGAGGCAGCTGAGGCTTTATTATTATGAGACAGCAGAGCTAGCACGGTATTGTATGGCAAAAGCTTTTTGTTTCTTTAGTAAAGGTTATGGCAAAAGAATCTTGAGAAAGATCAATAATCATTCCCTTTTTGCATGGAGGGATTGAGAGTATACAGTAGGAAGAATCCAGAATATTCATTCTCGATAAAAGGTTATTTGATGTGTTGTGACTTATATATTAGGGTGCACATGGTTCCCTTAAGAGGCTGCAACTAATAAACTTTTATTAGTTATCTCAACAGCATAATTCTCAGTAATGCAGGTGATGCACGAAATGTTCAGATGCATAAATAGAAAGCCTCTTTGAACTGTTGGCATCGCAGTAGCCCCAATGTGACTGCAGCAGAAGTCCTGAAACCATGCTTTTTAGTCCTTTGAGTTTGTCTCTTGGGTATAAATTTGATGGCTCTGACTCATTCTAGGGTATATGGAGGCATAAATTCAAGGAGAAATCATCGGAGAGACTAACTAGAAGAGATCTAACCATTCCCGAAAGAATTCTATCTAGTCAATGTAAAACCCAACCCTAACTTATGGTATATTTGGTGACTTCCAAGGGAATTCATTAGATTCACGTATATTACTCACGAATGGGCCTAAGTACTATGTGGACTGATATGTCAGGGTTAAAAACATGACCAAGACTAATAGTTCCTAATAGTTTCTGAAAACATTATACAGAAATAAGTGGTGAATCAAGGTTAAGCAAAGCTAAGGACCTAAGGCAAGTGACGAATTTAACTACAGCTTAGTTTTCCATAAACAGCATGATTTGAGATGAATGATGAGATTTCAAAGTATTACGATCACCTTAAGAAATACTTAGATGAATTGCATTGACTGGACAAGCATGTAGTGTGTGCGTGTGAATATATATACACACACACATATATGTGTGTCTATATGTGTGTGTGTGTGTGTGTATAGATAGAGAGAGAGAGACAAAATATATATATGCTTGAAATTCTTGAGTATCCATGATAAATTCAAATTGCATTTTAAGCTATAATGAATATATATATCCTCCGTTGATTTGAAAATGTTTCTAATTGTTCATTGCAAGTTTAAAAGCACGTCTTGACTCGTGATGCATACATGTATGCATGAAACAAGTGATACTTTGTATAAACAAGTATGATAAGAATGATACGAGAAAGGCTTTGGGAGGACGCCAAGGAGATATAGAGATGGCGCCGGCCATGCATAGAAAAACAGTACCTTATTCACACAGCTTTTTGGAGGGGAATTGTGACGTATACGATACCAGTACGAGAGTTTCTACCCTCAATAAAGGGGTGAGGTAGCCTATAGATCGAAGTATAGCCCCTTAGTCACAAGAGAAACTATAAAACTGGTTTGAGATAGAGAGAAAGAGAAAATAATAGTTTCAGCTAACAGTTTTGGGACATGAGCAACGTATCCTTTTGACGGATTGCATTTTGGAACTAGTAGCTTGTCAAGAAAAACTATGGATATGGTTATCACTTGTTGAGTCAGTGGATTCATTCCTTACTTCTCATGTTTCAGATTCTGTAGCAGCTGAGCAGTAACTGTAGTAAGCCCCAAATATTTACTTTGTGGAAGCTGTGAGTCCATTCCTTCCCTTCAATTCTTTAGAACAGTTTATGCCGTTTCAGATATTCAAGAGGTGCTCTATGCACTCCTTGACAAGATCGAGGATTGTAGTTATGTTTTGAGACTTGTAATAGCTTGACGATGGTTTGTTATGTTTTAATTAAAGACTAACAATTGCATGTGCATTATAGTTTATATGATGTGAATGAGTTAGACTGGTTGATGGATGTCCTGAGTTTAGCTAAAGATGAGTTTGTTCGCTTGGACGGAACTAAACCCACTAAGTGCCTTTCACGGGCCCCAGTTTTGACATTTATCTACCCAATACAAGTCATATTTGTGTCTTAAAGGTCCTTTCTGAACTACTACAACCACTTAAATCAATCCTTTGCAGCTCAACACACTTTACAGATTCTACATGTTAATGTTCTTTAATTCCATCTACAAGAGGGGATTTATAAGGAAAAGAATTACTCTCTCTTTTTCTTTCTTGAAGGATATGAGCTGAGAAGATTTATAGCTATGAAGAATGACGGTGACCAGAAGAACCAAATGGAGATTCACCCACGCCCAAGGCAATATGCAAATATCGAACACCAGCGTTTGGATGTGAACACCAGCCTACATGCAATTCTGACTCCCCTAAAATTGTGCATGTTTTATGTAGTCTGCATAGTTCCAGCCTTGTTAACAGAGTAACTGAACATAATAGGGAAGTTTAGACTTCAAGCATTCCTCCCCTATCCATAAGTCTGTCCAGAACTTGATTCTCTGTCCACTTCCAACTTCTAATTAGTCTATTGTTAAAAATTCTTCCCATAAATTACTGATACTCTTCCATATGCCCCCTCTTGCATTCAAATGCAAAGAGGGAGGTCTCCACCTTCCATTATTACAATAAATAGCATTGATCAACTTCTCCCAAACTGCGTCACCTTTTAACATATACCTCCACAGGCATTTTAAGACTAGGCTCTTATTATGTTCAGTTACTCAGTTAACAAGGCTGGAACTATTGCTGATTTTTTCTCAGACTCAGGATGGCAGATTGTACTCAGGAGAAATTTGAATGACTGCAAGGTAGAAGACTACTGTCACTTCAGCAGTTAGAATCAGTCTCAATTGACCATAGCAATGTGGATTCACTGATCTGGACAGTTGGTGATAATAAAAAGTTTTCAGTTAGCAGCTGTTACAGTATGTTGATCAGCACGTCAAATCCTAGAGCTGTCAATTGGCCATGGAGGGATGATTTGGAAGACAAAAGCTCCAACAAAGGTAGCATGCTTCTGTTGGATAGCAGCTTGGGAGCCATGTTTGACACAAGATAACTTGCAGAGAAGGGGCTTCAGGCTATGTAACAGATATTATCTATGTGAAGGAGATAAGGAAACATTGATTCATCTTTTTCCCCATTGCAGAATTTCTCGACAATGCTGGGAAGTATTCTTTGAACAGAATTTACCTTATCAAAGAAGAAACAGGAAAACAAAAAGTAATCTTAAAACCGTGTCATAGCGTCCGTATAGTAGTTTGTAGTCCAGCTCACACCTTTTAGAGGTATGACGTGATCTTTTGATTTTTATTTCTGTAGTCAAAGTGTAGCTGTTCACATTTTTTAGGGGTAGGACATGATTTTTTATTTTTTGTTTTTATAGATAAGGGATATAAGATATGATTTTATCTTAAGGGCAGACCTAGAACTTTTCTTAGGGAGTATGGCTGCTATTACATGCCTTAATAACGATTTTGTGATGTTTATAACACATTATTTAAGTATGCTACACTAAATAGAAAGTAGTTAGAAGAAAATTGTACAAGTTATTTGAAAGTTATAAAAAAAATTGGTTTTTCTATAAGGTCAGATTTTATTGATAAAGTACCAAGGTGATACAGAGCAGTACAGCACTCTATAACATAACATATAATACACTAAAAATTTGTATTTTAAAAGCTATTCAAAAGCTACTTTATAAAAATAAAAAATAAAAAGCTATTCAAAAGTTAAAATAAAAGGCAAATTTGTTCTTTTCAAGTAATTTAACCAAAAAGCATTCTTTACTCCCATATTTCTTTTCTCAAATGTAGATTCCATTATTTTTAAATCTCACGTATATTTACAATAACTTTTAATTTGCAGTATTAGACTTTCCAAAACCCAACCCAACCCCACCCCTCCACCTCAAACAAAAAGAAAAAAGTTAAACTATTTAGCTTAAATTTAAGATAAACTATTTGGATCTTCCCAAATCCCACCCCCACCTTATACATAGCCTAAAGACGAATTTCAAAAATCTCTTGCAAAGGATTCCACAAGTAAACCAAATAGTTTTATTTACTCAAGGATATTTCAATGATCAAATAGTAGTCTAATAATCTAGGATAATAGACCAAGCATATTTTGAATGATTTGCAATGAAACTTACGTATGATGTATAACTCAATTTTCCAGTTAAATACTGGTCGACTCAGATGAGGCATCCTTGCTGTAGGATCACCATATGTTATCTGCAAAAAGCAAGTAAAGAACAATTATTTGGTGTTTCAAAATATACCATAAAAGTTACAACTAGGAATCCATTTAGGCCTCTAGTTACCAACATATAAACACCTCCATGTTTGAGAAGCCTACACATGAAAAGACAACAAAAGTAAGTTCTTACTCATCAAAAGAACGATAATCCTTAGGTATTTTGAGGCAGCAGAGAAGGAAAGGAAGTGAACACAATGAATAACTACAAAGAAATACAATAAAACACCATAAACTTTCCAACCTGCTCACTTCTCCAAGCATTTGTCCAGCACACATTGGAGCATTGGCACCACACTGAAAAAGTGTAGAATCAGTTACCACATCTAACAAATTTGAAGAGGTCTGAGAAAGAGTAAGATGCAACTAACCATTAGTGAGTCAAGGGTTCCTGTTACAGTAATGACCAAATTATCCCAGAAAAGATCAGAAAAAAGAGAAGAAAAGATAGTCAGCGACTGGTAAATAATTAACAAATGGCACATGAAAAAGGGTGATATAATTACCCTTATCAATGACAGCATCAAATGATTCATCAGGAAAGAAGCTCATATCTCTGACATCCATTTGCATGTCTGTTCAGTTTCAAAAGGAAAACTTTATACACCAGAATTCTAAATTGGTTTCTAAATCAGAATTGAAAAGTTCTTCAGCTACAATACATTTCAACTGCGGAACGTGCTCATACTTCCTTCTCATCATGTCAATAGCCACTGTTGATATATCGACATTCACTATTTCTTCATAACCATCCTTAACCATGTCCTCCGACATCACTGAACAAAAAAAGATCTTTGATCTCAGTAAATGCATTAACTTCTTAATATTGAACAGCATATGCACAATACCAAAAAGCATGATTGTCATTGTTCAAACACGACTATTATAACATTTTACACTTTATAAAACACTTAGGCATCCAATAGAGAGCTTACGCTCAAAGCAAAATGAAATCTAGCAAACCAATAAAATAAAAAAAAATGAAATCTATAAGCTCGAATAAGCTAGAAACAGGCATGATCCTCCATTTTCATTAACGCTCCTTTCGATCCAAAATTAAAAACTAAAATTAACAACCATCTTCAAGAATTTGTTGAAGCATCAGAAGACCAGACACAAAACAAAATTAACCAGGTAAAACCCTCAACAGAAGATTGAAAACTCTTATTCTTAATTAAGCACGAGAATCTCAAAAGCAGGGGCCTAGAGATATACATTTATTGAAGAATTCCTAAAAGCATCACATACCAGGTAGAGATCAAAGCAAACCAAGGGATGAAGTGAAAGAAAATGCAAATCCTAAGCTCGCAGTTAACAAAGAAATATCGACATGGGGTCAAATTGAGATGAATTTCTTCAAAAATCACATAACAAGGTAAGAAACAAAGCGACAAATAAAAAACTACAACAAAAATAATAAAGCAAATGCAAAGCATAAGCTCAAAATAGAGAATCCCAAAAAGAGAGCCAGTTGAGATAAATTTCTTTAATAATCATATATCTGGCTAAGAAACAAAGCAACTTAATCAGAAAATTCAAGGCAATTCTAATCTCACATCAAGAAAGAAAAATCTTTACATCAGGGTCAAATTGAAATAATGATCAAAACAAAAAACCTGCAAAGCTTGAGCTGAAACCAGAGAATCCCAAAAAAAGGGGGACGAAATAAAGATAAATTTTCTTCAAGAATCACATACCCGGGTGCAAATCAAAGAAATTCAAATAATAAAACATTAAAAAAGGAATCGAAAAAAACTCACAAAAAAGAAAGTTTAAGCTCAAATATAAGTATTACCAGCATTGCCACAGCCAACCATGAGGATCCTAGAGGATGTAGGAACATAATTTCGAACAAAAGGGCGGAGAGCAGAGTAACGCTGATACCAATCAAAGGAACCACATCCTGCTTCTTGTAAATACCGTGCATCCCAATAAAGGGCGTCCCCGTAATTGTATGTATTGCAAGCTGACACGTCCCTTAACATTGTTTGGCTGGTTTTTCCGGGGACAAAAAAGATGGTTAACGGCAGCAACCGCCCAGGACGGTGGGTTGTTGGCCCTTTGTAAGTTGGGAAAAGGAGGAGTAGAGGAGTGTCACAATGTGTGGAGCTGAGAGTGACCGAGTCTGAGGGACAAGTGAAGTTTACGCGTGGTGGTAGTTGACTTCGCCAACCTTCTACTAAACTGAATTTGTTTTTTGTTTTTTTTAAAGAGTATAGTACTATTAGTAGTATTTCAGAGAGTTAAAGTCATTCACCAAATTTCTTGAAAAAAATAAATGATCTTGAGTACTAATATAAAATATTTTCTGATATTGCAGGGAATAGTTTCTTTCTTAAATTATTTTTGTTGTTTTATTTTAGATGGCAAAGCATAATAATAAGAGGTTTTGAATTACCGTCTCGATTTCGAGAGAGAGAAGGAGGTGTTAAAATTGAAAAGAAAATTGAATTGGAATCGCAAAGTTTTACTCTGTACTTGAGTTTTTTGGAATAGAAAGTAAGAGACAATGTAAATAAGGGCGCATAATAGTAATGAAAAGAATATTAAAATATTTTATTCAGAACTGTAAAACTTTTGTAATGTTCAAAATATATTTGATCATTTAAATATTAAATATTTCTTTTACTTTATGATTATAGTCTATCTATCAAATAATTATACTCCTTTCATTTATTTTGTTGATCAATACATAAATCAATTAATCTCCTCCCCACAATTCTGTTCTTCCCTTTTTTTCCGTATGCTTTCCCGTGTTGTCACTTTCTTTCTTTCAATATTAGATCATTAGGGAAGAAACTTAATTCTAGTTTATCTTTAGTTGCTCTGCCTTATGGGGATATTTAATTAGCGGAAAAGGGATAATATCCCTATAGTATTTTAAATGATTTATTATCACGCTCCATCCACTTATTGGTCTGAAATATATTTAATTTTATCTCGTGGTATGTACCTCCGCTACTAACGAAATCATTTGTGATCCCATCTCTTTAATGTGTTGTCACGATTTGATTGGGACACGTGGCTATCTGGTCCATATCAATTAAAACCCGCCCCAAATATCGATCTACCCCATTTTGTCGGACCAACCCATAGTAAAAACACTATATTTCTAGCTACCAATTCCTTTTACCCCGTCTTCTTCATCAAATTGGAATAGTCCCAATTTTCTTCCTCTTCAAAATTTTTCCTCCTTTTAGGTCGTTATTATTTTGTTCCATTCGTCTTCTAAACTTGCTTTTGCTTGTAAAATCTATTCCTTTTTGGTAAAATAGAAGCCCATCATGTCTGAGAATTCAATTGCTTCTGATTCGTCGCGTCGATGTGGTTGCGGGTTTATTGCTAATTAATTTGTGGCTAAGACTCCTATAAATGCTGGATATAGATTCTACAAATGTGCTCGTTTTGATGAAGAATCGTCATGCGGTCTTTGAAAATGACGCGGTCAAAATACGCCACCGCATGTGATAATGGTGATACGCAACTTAAATAACTCACTGAAGTGTGTAGAAGTAGAAAGGAATTATTTGAAGAAGATGGTGGCTGGCTTGGAGGTTGATGTTTGATGAGAAAAGCTGAAAATGAAGAACAATATAGCAGAAATGGAGGGCATTAATTCAGCCAATTTAGCGGCAGTGTCTAAAATAGAGTATAAATTACGAAGGATGAAGCTTTTTATTGCTATTTCATTGGCTGTCTTTATTCAAATTTTAGTGGCGAAGAGTTAGTGTAGTTTGGTTATTATTGTTGTCAAGAGTAGTGGTCCTTTTGGTTCTTTGATGATCTCTATGTTAGTTTCAGTTTCTTGTGTTTTTAATGAATTTAAGTTATTTTGTTCAAGTTGAAATGTACTTGAGATGTACTTACAAGGAAAATGCCCATATGTCAATAGTATCATTTATCTTAACAAGAAAAATGACAACAAAGTTAGCACAAAAGAAGCCTCAACTATGAAGCTTAAGTAAAGCTGCAAACATATATTATTTCTGGAATATTTACCTAACAAACATAGCTATTAGACAAGTAAATATGTGAGCCAAAAATTTATACCAATCTCACAATATATATTTGTCTAAAAATATATAAGTGAGCTACTTGTCTATTACAATCATCACAAAATAAATTGTCTATTACAGTCACCCCTATAACTTGTTACTTTACTTCCCTTTGCCCTTTCTAGTTTGAACTTTTGAATCTTTTTCTCCTTTACACCTAGTAACTGAGTTCTGGTCATTGCTTGCTTGCCTTTTCAAATAGTCCTTGTTAGGGAATATGACAAATTTGTTGGTTGTGAGCTACCAGTGTGATCTCCTGTGCAGTTTATCTTCCTTGTCCTAGTATTTTGCTGTTGATTCTTCAGTTGAAGCCTTGTCATAATCTCAGAGACAACTTTAGGCCTCAATACTAGGTCAGGTTTATTCCAAAAGTCTGAATCAAGTAGTCTTCTTGGAGTGTACTTGGTTCTTTTTAGACTTGGCTATTGAGAAACATCACTGGCTTGTTGAGTGGGAAGCTGACTCGATTGAGTAGCATTAGTGAAATTAGAGCTGTCAATATAGGTCGGGTCGGGTTAGCCTAACCTAGCCCACGTGAGCTTTAGCAATTGACAGGATGGGCTGGGCTAGCATACCATTTTGATGGGCATTATAATGGTCAACCCACCCCAGCCCTACGTGGGCCGCGAACCCCCACGGGCAGGCTTATTATTTTTTAAAATATAATTTTATATTTTTCTTTAAGTTCTAACCTGAAAAAGATAAATATCTAAAAGTTAAAAAATATCTTATTAGAAAAATTTCGCAAAACTTAATAACTTTTTATACTGTTCCAATATATCACAATAAATACTACAAAGTAAAAGATAAGACTATATTTCACTCACTAAAGTCAAAACTTAAAACAAACTATTCAAGAGAACGTCCATGACGCTTATGGGGTATCCAACACATCATCTTCATCAAACACATTTGAATCCGCTTGTGACAAGGTTGTCTTAACATCTTCACTTTCATTTACATCTACAATTCATATGCAATATTAATTATTTAAATATTAAGAATACTTAAATTTTAAAACTAATAATATTTTCACATGAAAAATTATTACCAGTTTGAGTATGGGAAAAGCAGTGCAACCAATTTGGAGTAGTAACGAGCGTTTGGACATTTTCATGATGGATGCAACTTTTGTACTTGGTAAGAACACGCCCACTAATGCTAAATACTGATTTGGATGCTACGGTAGTAATAGGAATACTAAGTACATCACGTGCCATCACTGAAAGATCGGGATATTTTCTAGAATGGTCCTTTTAATACATGACAACATCCATCTTTTGAAATTTCTCAAGATCAAGCTTTGGTTTCTCTAAATAAAGATCAAATTCTAACTTTCCATCGCTAGAGAAAGTATCTTCCTTGAATGCTTTGATTCCTATGAAGTTAAAAATATGATAATACATATAAGAACAAATAATAATAACAACAACAATAACAACATCAACAATAACAACAACAACAACAACAACAACAATAACAACAACAACAATAATAATAATAATAATAATAATAATAATAATAATAATAATAATAATAATAATAACAATAACAATAATAATGCAATAGAGTTAGAAAAATATTCAATTCACAACAAAATGAAAATTATTTACGCTGAATATTTTGAATCCCTCGGTGGGTTTCATCTATCTTCACTTGATTGTAGTCAAAGTACTAGAAGAAGCACTAGCAACATTTTGCTTGTTTGCATAATGTTCATAGAGCTTATAAAATCTATTATTCACATGTGCTATATTTTCTTGTGCAGAAACAGGATCCAACTTAGAATAACAAAAATTTAAAAATTGCAACTTCATGGGGGATCAAGGATTGCTCCAAATGAAAGTATTAAACTATATTCTTTCCAGTATTTTTTAAACTTTTCACGCATTTTTGAAGCTATATATTTAATAGTGTATCTTCATTATTCAACTTCACCTTGAGCATACATTCAATTCTCCAAACTTGCATAAAATACATGTTAGAGGTTGGGTAACTTGAACCAAAAATTAAGTTAATTATCTCATAAAAAGGCTCCAATACTTCACATATTTTTTCTGCCCTTCTCCATTGATCATATGTAGAACTATAAGCATAACTCCTATCATACAAATGTAGACTAGCAAAAACCTTTTCATATGAGAGAGCACTTTCAAGCATCAAATATGACGAATTCCACTTAGTTGATACTGTAGACATTGAAATTTTAACAGATCAAGATAAATCATAAATTCAAGACAACTCTTGAAATATTAGGAGTCTATTAGGGTTACTTGGTGGCTACTCCACCCAAATCCTAATTCATACATATAAATAAGGCTACATATGTTCTTCAAATACGGTCTCAACAATTCCATAAACATCCAAATATGCACAAAGAGATCAAATATACGATTCCCCAAATTCCATAAAACTCTTGAAATATTCATTAAGAGATAAAAAAAACATGTCAAATATGTCTTGCTCAAACTTCTAGCAACACTCAAGATCTAAATGGAGTGTTTCCACATGCTTCTTCATCATCAAATACATCAAGAATATGCATATCATCATACGTTCGAGAAATATGCCACTATGGCCCTCAATATACGGGTAATAAATCGGAAGAAAGAATCAAGAGATAAACAGAGTTGTAACCCGCAGTGTTTATCAATAAAATCCTTTTTTATTTATAGTCATTTGTGATTGCAGTTTTATTTTTTTGCACAAATTTGTTGCAAATAAATTGGCACGCCCAGTGGGACCAATTCTGCCCTTCATCTCTTCCTCCTGCAAATCGAAAACTACAAGTTTCAAGATTATCTGTTGTGATGGTCGAGTACTTCAAGTCTCGTCTTCAATTTTCGGCAAGCCTACATCTCAACAAACCTTGAAGTATGGGGCATTTGTAGACACTGAAATTTTAACATATCAAGATAAATCCTAAATTCAAGACGACTCTTGAAATATTAGGAGTCTATTAGGTTTACTTAATGGCTACTCCACCCAAACCCTAATTCATGCCTATAAACAAGGCTACATATGTTCTTCAAAGACGGTCTCAGCAATTCCATAAACTCCCGGAATATGCACAAAGAGATCAAATATACGATCTCCCAAATTCCATAAAACTCTTGGAATATTCATTAAGAGATAAAAAAAAACATGTCAAATATGTCTTGCTCAAACTTCTAGCAGAATTCAAGATCTAAATGGAGTGCTGCTACATGCTTCTTGATCATCAAATACATCAACTATATTTAATTAAGCACGGTGATTAGGTATATTCCTATCCTAACCACGAATCCACTCCCCCCATAAAGGTTAAGATCATGCCCTCTTCAACTCTTCTCTAATCTAAATACGGCTTTCCCAAGCATAACATAGATAGTAAATATAACCTAACTGTTGGCCAGACAATTAAGCAATTAAACACAGAATTGAAGAAAAAACCATATATTAGTGAATTATAATCAAGATAAAGTTAATATCAAACAACAATATTCATGGATAATCACAACCCCAGAACAATGGGTTATTAGCTACTCATGATTTAATCAAACCAAAGTATAAGTTTTGAATCAATTGTAAAATACTAGAAAAGATTGAAGAAACTGAGAATTCTTGCTTCCTCCCGATTTCGTTGTGTGTTTTTGCTCCCAAAATCACGTCTCTCCCCTAAAATTAGGTTTAGACTTCTTTATATAAGTGTTGGAGAGGTGTAGGGCCGAAAATAACCGTGTCCTGGGAAAAATAGGAGAGATCCGCGTCATCGGCGCCCTGAGTAGCGCCAGGCGCCCACCAGGGCGCTGCTTCTAGTGACCTTCTGCCTTCAGCGCCACAGGTGGCGCCAGGCGCTGCCTGTGGCGCCCAAAATGCAACCTTGTTCGATTTTATTCCATTTTGGCTTAATTCTTGCGCGTTTCGCCCCCAATTGCTCACGACTCATTCCTACACATAAAAACACTTCAAATTAACATGAATTGTAGCATTAACATCCCACTTTCACGACACAAAAGTCAAATGTGAAGCGATATACATAGAAATATATATACTTTACACTAAACATCAACACTCCATACTTAGACTCTTGCTCTTCCTCGAGCAATGGAATTATCTAACAACCTCCCAACTACATAAAACTTCATATCATAAAGGAGCATTCGACTTTTTAACCACATACCATACTCTTGAACACTGTCAACACCGGCACACACGCATGAACACACATAAAAAATTCATATTCTTCCCGTTAAGTATACCCAAGTATAATAATTCAATATATTTCAACTACCTATTCGTCACCACCCAACCTCAAGAGTCGACTTGCAACAATTAAGAAATCTCAATACATGCACTTACCCAACAAGAAAATTTTCAACATGACCAATCATTCATGAGATCATGTGCCCTTACCACAAACAAAAGAGTGAACATAGATTAAAGATATCGCACAATTGAACAAAATTCGCTCACTCTCAAAAAGAATTCATATGCTTCCCGTGGTCGTACCATAAGCTTGCCCGTAGTGTAGATCTCTACTAATTTAAGCTAGCCAAATCTAGGATCAATTAGGACTTTTAAGGTTGTAATGTAGGCTAAGGGACGGGTAGGATATATTTAGGAATAGTGACTAATCCTCCTAAGCACTTCAATACACTACAATCACAACTCGAGCACCTTTTCTTCTCAACCAATTCACTTGTCTCAAATACGTAGCCCTCCTCTTTCAATTAAGCACTTCTATAATTCCACTAGCACAAATCAACAAGCATTGGAAGTGTTTTCTATGCATTTTCACTATCATTTTTCTTTATTATTTTTCTTTCTTCTTTACACACTCCATACATTAACTCATCAGCTAGTGACTTTTAATTTCAACTTTAGTGCACCAACAGGCCCTTCCATGGTTCCACTCAGCAGCTACTACCCAATCTCTACCCTTACTTCTTGTAGCGACTAAGTGTCTTAGGAGGTAAAGGTTCAATCAAGATCAATTCAAGAACAAAACAAGGGTATGGCTTGTAATATGGGTACCAAAGAAAAGGTCTATAGGCTCAAAGGGGCTAGCAACAGACAATTTTATTTCGATGTGACAAGCACACCCATGATCAAACAAGAAATTGCCTACGTCATCTCCTAGATTAGCCCAACTTACAATTTCGCTTCAATTAACACATGGGGCAAGTTCTAGACTACACAGGATAGCACAGAGAATCACAAGTCCTTACTCACACATTGCACTTGACTCAATCGAGATGGTTCTGTTCAACTTTCAAATCAAGCAAGCACACATAATTGAGAAATTTAAGCAATATTACACTATGTGGCATACAAGTCAAACAACTCAGAAGAGGCGTCACAAAATAGGCGGTTTACTTTTCTTAGGCTTAACACTTCAATTCAAATAAACGGGAAAACAGACTGTATGTCATAGCCTAATGTGCCAGCATCAACCATGTCAATGAGTATTTCAAAATGACTCAGTTTCTTCCTAACTACTCCTACAAAGAAATTAAATTGTCCGGTTCGAGCTACATCCTTGGAAAAGAACTAGTGCCTTAAGAAAAACCAAGGAATACTACCTAACTATCCTAAAAAAATAAAAATCTTTTTGTTGTTTTTAATCAGACTTTATCCCTTAAGAAAAAGATCCATCGTCGGGAAAAATTCGAGCTTTTTCAAAAATTGTTATACATTAAAAATTAGTTTACACACTAAAAATAATAACAATAAAACTATTAAAAAGATCAAAATAAAACTAGTTCATACATGATATACATTCACAACACAGGTATTTCGCCCACCCCACACTTAAACAATGCATAGCCCTCGATGCATGCGAACATGTAAAACTGAGTAGGGTGAGAAGAAAACTCTCTGTCAATCAGTGAAGGTGCCCTCAGTATCCGATCCAAAGGGCACCATAGCCATCGCCCGGTAGCACCATCTCCATCCTCATCCTCTGTATCCGAACCTTGGGCAGTGTTGGCGTCCTCCGACAGGTGAACGGGGCTGCCAGGTGCAATCCCCAACATCTCCTTGGATGCGCTGGATAAGTCATCTCTCAGGTGCATGCGCTCCTCGTCGGTCACGCCGGCCCTACTCATGAGCAAGTTTAAAGCATTAAGATTTACCTGTTAAAGTTCTCTTCTCGCTCCATTCGAGCAGTTGTGGTGAGTTTGGACGATGTCTCCATAACCGAGGTGATGTCCATGAGTCCTGTCGGTGCCTCCACAACCTCATCATGCCCCGGGTACTCGGGTACTCCGCGAGAACTTATATACTGAGTCAGTAGATTGCCGAAGAAGAACGGCCTAATCTGTCTCCCGAACCTGGTGCGGGCCATCTCGTTGAGCATGATCTCAGCGACATTAATGAGTCGGCCGGTCATTAGGGAGAAGATGAGACACACTCTGGCACTAGTGCAATCACTGCTATGCTCTGCAGGCATTAGTCTTGCCTGCACAAAGTTCTGCCAAACCTTGGCAGTGTTGTTGAAATCTGCACAGACCATGGAGAGATGTATATTACCTTGCTTCCTTAGCCACTTAACATTTGAATCGACGCCACACAGAGTGTGACGTATCAGTTCATATTTTGGACTTTGGATTAGGCGCTGGAGTCTCCTTGGGTCGGCATTCTCAACCCCTAAATAGTCGCACAAATCTTCCCTGCCCATCGGCGCATCCTTTCCTCAGAATTTGTCCATCCTTAAGGCTCGCAGTCTGGCAAGCACATCTAGGAATTTCCTCTCTAAGGCAGTGGTGTTAATTCCCATCTCAGAGACATATCTTCCCGTTGGCACAAAGTCCTGATGCCAAGCAACAGCAGCATCATCTACCAAATCCAAACGAGGCCTCGGCCTTGATGGCACTTGCTGAGACCCCTCGGCAGCTTGCTTCCCTTTTGATGGCCTGGAAGAGCTCTCTCCCTGTTTTCGCTTTTTGGTTACCGGCAAGGTAGTGGAGGATTTTGCAATGCTTTTTCCTTTGCTAATGTTTTCACGGGCCATAGTATCCTGGAGATGGAGAAGACAGAGGATGACAAATTGAAAAGTTTTGTGAAAAAGTGGAAGAAGAAGATGCGGGCAGAAGAGCTGCGTTTATGTTTGCCTTTTGTTTGTTTGTTGTGTGTTTGTATGTGGGTGGGTTTGGGAAACAATATGGGTCTTAATATTACTGTAACCGGGCATGTGGGTCGGATATTTGGGTATGGGTAAGATTAAAACATATTAAATTAAAAAAAAATACTTACCTGAACCCCCCTCCCCAGCTGGCGCCTCGCGCCCTCCCTGGCGCTGGCGCTGTGGCTCTTGGACGCACTGCCTGCAGCGCCCCAGGCAGCGCCGGATGCTGGCCTGGGCGCTGTTTTCTGGAATTTTTTTTTTTTTTGAATAAACATCCCAATCCCCCGAACCTTATATAAACAATTTACACATCCTACACCATTACCTCCACTATTTCTATACCTATACATCAAGTACAATACTCTATCTAATCTAAAAGAATAAATTAAGAAGTTAAACTAGGAAAGCGATAAAAATTGGGTTGCCTCCCAACAAGCGCCTGATTTAACGTCGCGGCACAACTCAGATTCTCGCTTACTCATTGGCGAGTACAACCTTGGTCTTCTCGTGATTAATCGGACCTCCCCAGTAATGCTTAACTCTTTGACCATTCACCAAAAATTTCCGCTCACTATTCAAAGCACGCAGCTCGATTGCGCCATACGGAGTAACCTTCACCACCTCAAGCGGACCTGACCATCTTGATTTAAGCTTCCCAGGAAATAGCCGTAATCTCGAGTTGAATAATAACACTTGTTGGCCTGGCTCAAAGTGACGTGGCTTGATATTCTTGTCATGCCATCTTTTTGTCTTCTCTTTATATAACTTGGCATTTTCATACGAATGCAGCTTGAACTCATCCAACTCATTCAACTGCATAAGCCTTTTCTCGCCCGCTGCCTCAAAGTCCATGTTCAGCTTTTTAATTGCCCAGTATGCTTTGTGCTCCAATTCAACGGGAAAATGGCATGCTTTTCCATAAACCAGCTTATAGGGGAACGCTCCAATTGGTATTTTGTATGCTGTCCTGTATGCCCAAAGAGCATCATCCAGCTTTGAAGCCCAATCTTTCCTGTTCACACTCACCGTCTTTTCTAAGATTTGCTTGATCTCCTTATTTGACACCTCAGCTTGGCCGCTTGTCTGTGGGTGATACGCTGTAGCAACTCTGTGACGAACTCCATATTTGGCTAAGAGGTTATTCAACAACCGATTGCAAAAATGAGTTCCTTCATTGTTGATTAAAGCCCTTGGAGTCCCAAATCTCGAGAAGATGTTCTTTTTCACGAACGCAGCTACCACCATTGCATTATTTGTAGGCAAAGCAATTGCCTCAACCCATTTTGACACGTAGTCAACAGCTAGCAAAATATATTTGTTTCCTCTGGAAGGTGGAAATCGCCCCATAAAATCTATCCCCCAAACATCAAAAAGCTCAACTTCTAAAATGTTGTTTAGAGGCATCTCCTGCTTCTGTGTGATTGTGCCCGTTCTCTGGCATTGGTCACACTTCTTAATGAATGCATGAGCATCTTTGAATAAAGTTGGCCAAAAAAGACCGGACTGTAGCACCTTTGCAGCTGTTCTATCTCCTCCATGATGGCCTCCATAAGGTGATGCGTGACAATTATGCAATACTGATTCCACCTCTTCTTCAGGAATGTATCTCCTCATCAATTGATCAGCACATTGCTTGAATAAGTAGGGCTCGTCCCAGTAGTAGAAGTTCACATCATGCAAAAACCTCTTTCTAGCTTCAGTTTTGATTTCAGGAGGAAGTACCCGGCTCACCAGCTAATTCACATAATCTGTGTACCATGGGGGAGAGTCATGAGTTATAGCAAAAAGTTGTTCATCAGGGAATACTTCTTTAATTTGGCCATCTTCCTCACGTGATCGTGATTTTCCAACCAGGATAGATGATCAGCTACTTGGTTCTCTATCCCCTTCCGATCTCGTATTTCTACATCAAAATCCTACAACAATAAAACCCAGCGCATCAATCTAGCTTTAGATTCTTTTTTCGTAAACAGATACCTGATTGCTGCATGATCAGTATGGACTATGACTTTTGTTCCCACCAAGTATGCTCGGAATTTCTCGAAGGCCCATACTACTGCTAACAGCTCCTTCTCTATGGTGGTGTAGTTTAGTTGTGCATCATCGAGAGTCTTGCTTGCATAGTAGATGGAATAGAACACCTTGTCCTTCCTCTAGCCTAGCACTGCCCCAATAGCAAGGTCACTTGCATCACACATAAGTTCGAATGGTAATGACCAATCTGGTGCCACGATAATGGGAGCAGTCACCAACTTCTTTTTAACTCTTCAAAGGCCTTGAGGCAAGCATCATCAAAGTTGAAAGATACAACCTTTTCAAGAAACATGCACAAAGGAGTGGCAATTTTAGAATCATTATTAAAGCGCCTATAGAAACCTGCATATCCCAAGAAACTCCGGACACCCTTCACTGAAATAAGTGGAGGTAATTTTTCAACCGCCTCCACCTTCGCTTTATCCACTTCAATGCCGGTCCTGGATATTTTGTGACCCAAAACGATGCCTTCTTGTACCATAAAATGGCACTTTTCCCATTTTAGCACCAGATTTGTTTCTTCACAACGGGCTAGCACCTTGCTTAAATTCCTCAAGCAGTCATCATAAGAAGATCCCAAAAACTGAAAAATCATCCATAAATATTTCCACGAATTTTTCCACCATGTCGGTGAAAATAGCCATCATACACCTCTGGAAAGTAGCTGGTGCATTGCAAAGTCCAAACGGCATTCTCTTGAAGGCGAACGTGCCATAAGGACAAGTAAAAGTGGTCTTCTCCTGATCCTCTGGGCATATGACAATCTGATTGTATCCTGAATAGCCATCAAGGAAGCAGTAGTATTCATGCCCGGCTAACCTGTCTAGCATTCGGTCGATGAATGGAAGTGGGAAGTGGTCTTTGCGAGTCGCCTTGTTGAGCTTTCTATAATCGATGCGTACTCTCCATCCTGTAACAGTGCAAGTGGGGATTAGCTCATTCTTCTCGTTCTCAACTACAGTCATTCCTCCCTTTTTGGGCACACACTGAACTAGGCTGACCCAATTGCTGTCAGAAATAGAAAAAATGATACCTGCATCGAGCAACTTGATTACTTCCTTTTTCACCACCTCTTTCATGATAGGATTTAATCTCCTTTGCTGCTCCACACTGGGGCGGTGTCCGTCCTCTAGAAAAATTTTATGCATGCAAAATGATGGACTAATACCCTTGATGTCAGCTATAGTCCACCCAATTGCCTTTTTATACTCACAAAGGACTCTAAGCAATTTTTCTTCTTAAATGCTGGTCAAGCTGGATGAAATAATCACTTGCAGTGTCTCAGAATTTCCCAAATAAGCATAACGCAGATGCGCTGGAAGTGGCTTGAGTTATAGCCTTGGAGCCTCCTCAATAGATGGCCTGGGAAAGGTCAGAGTGACAGGCCTTTCCAATTCTTCAAATTTTCTGAACCCCTGGAGATAACTGCAGGACATATCCAGTACTTGCTCAATTTCTCCCATCATTTCATCTTCATTAATTTCCACATCCCCAATCAATACTCGTTCAACAGGATTTACCGGGCTCATGTAAGGCACTAATGATGAGGAATCGCTCTCCACCATAGAGATCATGGATAATTCTTCATAGTGGGTTGGAAACCCAAGTGCTTTATAAACATTGAACACTTCTTCTTGGTCACCTACTCTCATTATCATTTTTCCTTCGCAAACATCAATAATCGCTCGTCCCGTGGCTAAGAATGGACGCCCCAAAATAAATGGGACTCCCTGATCGGGCTTGTAATCCAGGATGATAAAGTCAGCAGGAAATATGAAC
>MCJB01047924.1:38189-79988 GCA_002018475.1 Nicotiana obtusifolia | reverse complement strand
GGATCCCGGATCAATCAATGCATATACATCATAAGAAAACACAGACAATATACCTGTAACAACATCTGGAGATGACTCGAGATCCTGCCGACCTACATAGATTCGATTTTGAGTACCACTCGAGCTCGACATTCCACCTCTACCTCTACCACGACCTGTAGGCTGCTGAAAACCCCATGCTAGAGGTCGAACTGATGAGGAAGACCCAGCTACAGATCCAGTCGGTTGAACTATACCAGCACCTCCTCTGTTAGGACAATCCCGCCTCATATGGCCAGGCTGTCCGCAAGAATAGCATACATCGGAACCTTGACGACACAGTCCAACGTGGGCCTTGCCGCACTGATCACAACGAGGTGTTAGGGGTCTCGTCTGACTAGTATCCCTGTAATGTTGCAAGCCTGACGCCCGTGAACTCTGAACTGGACCCAAATAGGTAAATCGATCATATCGAGGTCTCTGAAACTATGGAGGAGCACTAGCTACAGGTGGTGCCGAACCCCTCGAAAACTGGGACCTGACATTACCTCTGAAGTCACCAGAATACCCTGCAAATCTCGCCCTCTTATGCTGGCCCCTATCCCGCTCCCTGTCTGTTCTTTGCTGGCGCTTACGATCCTCTAATGTCTGGGCATAAGCCTGAATACGAGAAATATCCATGCCCTCTATCAAGGATGCAGTCGTGCACTCATTTATCAGGTGTGGTCCCAATCCGTTCACAAGCAAATGAACCCTACCCCCCATCTCGGCCACCATGTGAGGAGCGTACCTTGCCAAGGAATCAAACTGCATGCTGTACTCCCGCACACTCATATTACCTTGTTTAAGGTTCAAGAATTTATCAGCTTTGGCTCGTCGTACCTCAACTGGCAGGTAATGACGAAGAAATGCCTAAGAAAATTCCTTCCACACAGGTGGGGGAGCATTTAGACCCCTGGATCTTTCCCAACTATCATACCAGAAAACTGCTAGATCCCGTAACCGATAAGAAGCCAACTCTACTGCCTCCGTATCACTAGCATGCATAACCCGCAGTTTACGGTGAACCTGATCAATAAAAGTCTGCGGGTCCACCTTGGGGTCTGATCCGGTAAACACTGGAGGATCTAGATTAATGAAATCCCGAACTCTCGCACTGACCGGTTTATCAGTAGCACCGGTATTCTGCCTCTGAGCCTGAGTAGCTACCAAGCTAGTCAGTAACTGTACCGCACTCTGCATATCCTGGTATGTAGTACCAGATGGAGGAACTGGAGATGCTGGATGCCTTCTTATATCCTTTGGTGGAGAAGGAGTAGATGAGGTCTGCGACGGCATCTCGCTCTGAGGCTCACTATGGCCTGCTCCGGCGGGAGGCACCTGACTGTTACCCTCTCCCGCAGCTAAATCAAGGCGCCTATTAATCACTTGCTTCCTAGTCGTGGGCATCGCTGAAAAGAACATGGTTAATATTAGCAACAAATACTTAAGACTCAGCTCTGCGCACGATCTAGATTCAGGAAAAAGGTAACAACCCTAAATGTCAAGCAGCCTCCTGGCTATAAATGTGGCGCGCTACACATCCATAATCAAGACTCTACTAGACACAGCTCATAGACAACCCCTAGGACAGACCTGCTCTGGTACAAAGTTTGTCACGACCCAAGCCGGAGGGCCGCGACTGGCACCGGACCCTACTCAACGGGCGCCGGCGTACCCTTCATCTAAGTTTCCTTATTATCTATAAGGCTTGTCATAAACATACAATCTTGAACAATAATCATAATGAACTGAGACATCATAACATGATATGAACATACTTATATACATAATATGGCCAACAAGGCTGCAATGCAAAACCATACAAAAAAATACATACGTTTGCCGACAAGGCAATTCAACTGTACATGGGTCAACCCATCGCTTGTCTATGCATAAATTGATACTTGTCTATGAGCCTCTACAAAACCGTACATAATGCAACCTACGTCGGAATAGGGCCCCGACATGCCCATAACAGAATGCATACCAAGACTGTGGCAAGTCTGAAGGATGGATCTCGCCAATATCTGCTGAACTGGGTAGCCTACTATGGTGGGGGAGCTTCGTCTATCTGCCTGCCCAGACCTGCAGCACGACATGCAGCGTCCACAAATAAAGGATGTCAGTACGGATAATGTACTGAGTATGTAAGACAGGAAACATAATGTAAGAACAAGAATAAGCATCAGGATAAGAGACATACAACCTGTACCATCTGAATGCCTCTGAGGGCGACTAACCATATCATGCCTAACGTGTATATGCATATACATATATATATATATATATCCTTTTGAAAATCATCATATACACATATACGCCTCTGTGGGCCTCATCATCATCTTATACATATGCCTCTGTGGGCCTTCTCATTATCATACGCAACTGATCAGTGGTTGCACAATAGGTGCCTGCCTGGCCGACTATAGCGCGGCGCGGTAAAGTAAAATAGCTGTCGTCTATAGCGCGACTAAATAGAGTAAAACATATATTGGCACAATAGGTGCCTGCCCGGCCGACTATAGCGCGGCGCGGTAAAGTAAAATAGATAATGCATGCTGGACTCATAAGATACATACTATCATGGTGTCGTAAGGTCGAAGAAATAATAACATATCAATCCTCCCATAAGAGGGGAAACAATATACGTACTACTACCTTCTAAGAGTAGAGTATTTTTGGGGTTCGTTCATTGCATTGTGTACAGTCAGAGTCGTGCAAAAGAAGGAAAAGGATAGTCTCACATACCTTTCAATACTTTCCAACTCAAGCTATGAAACTTCCACGACTTCTTAGTCTACAATAAGAGAAATGACACTACCGTTATCGTTTAAGTATCGTAACTATTATGTATCGACTGTAACCTATTTTGCGATAAAACGGACAGTACCTCCCCTATATATATGACTTCACACAAGTCAAAACAATCACCAAACAGCCAAACAACATCAATAAGAATCATATTGAGCCTCCCAAAACAGTCCACGCACAAACTAATCACTTCATACATACGATGGCCACTATAGTCGTGTCAAACGACCCGAAAATGTTATGAACAACTATCAGCCCACAACCCTAAATATATATGGTGTTTCTCCACACCCTTCATCCTCCAAAACTCCAAAAACAGTAGTAAGACACGCAGACCAACAGCAACACAAAACAGTCCACAAAACAGTCCGCTACCAATGAATAACTCGAACTCACGGCTTCCGATCACCGTCCCGTGAGTTCTTACATGTATAGAACGAATTACCAAGACTTAACAGTAGCAAAAAGGTATGAAACAGAGCAGTAAACTAACCTTACTTGTTAGATAACTCAGCCCTTTCTTTGGTTCTTCAAACTCTAGGTTTCACCCCCAATTAGAACTTCAAAGAGGGGGAAAATCGATTAGGGTTTGTGTGGGATTTTTGGGGAGGGGTTGCAAAGGTTCTATTTTGGTTTTGAAGGTCTGGAATAATAGTGAATTAAATGAGTTTAAAAGTTCATAAATGTCCCCTCTTGGCCGACTTTGGGGCTTTTAGTTTTATCCCCCAAGTTTGGCAAGTAGGTGATGCACCTACTTGTCACCTACCAGTCTGCGCAGTTCTGCGGAAATACAATTATCTCAATACTCCGAGTTTTTATTGACAAACGGTTTAATGCGTTGGAAACTAGACTCATAGACCTTTTATTTGGTAGGTAGATCACCCCGTAATTCCTTGTAAATTGGGAGAAAAGCTCAGAAACATTTGACCTAACGTATAAGTAAAATTGTGAACCTAAGTGGCGACAACTTTTGTCGACTTTTGTTTCATAACTCGTTTGACTTCTATACTTATGAAACGGATATTATATGATTCAAATACCTTATAACATGACCTCTTGGTGATGTTAATCACCTCTCGATTTACCCGAAAATGCGAGTTACAACATCCTTAACTCGTTTATCTTCTAATACTTGTTAACCACCCTTATTCACCCTTGCATCATTTAAGACCAATAGGGCTAAACTCTTATTGCCTCAAAGGTAATTCTCTTCTCGGACCTATGTAGACTGTCTTACAGTGTAATCTAACCTGTACAAATATTGGTTATAACAAAAGTCCACACTCCGGAAGGAGTCTCCGATTCGGTCATTAGTTCTCTCTCGACCTCGAGTATAAGCGACGGCGTAAAGTCGACGACAAAATCTGCCAGTACTTGAGATTTGATCGAGGTTCGAGGCTGATATTCAATATCGTATCCGTTTATTTCGATGGCCCACTTGGCCAGTCGACCTGATAGCTCAGGTTTGTGCATAATATTCCTATGGGGATAAGTTGTTACTACACATATGGGGTGGCATTGGAAATAGGGTTTTAGCTTCCTAGAGGCACTCAATAAAGCGAGTGCTAACTTTTCCAAATGTGGGTATCTAGTTTCGGCCTCACCTAGGGTTCTACTGACGTAGTAAATGAGGAATTGCGTACCTTGTTCTTCTCGAACCAAGGCCCCGCTCACCGCTACTTCAGAAACAACAAGGTAAAGGTATAATTGCTCACCCGTTTTTGGCGTATCAACAAAGGTGGACTGGGAAGATACCTTTTAAGCTCTTCTAACGCACGCTGACATTCCGAACCCCACGAGAATTCGTTCATCTTTTTCAGCAAGTTGAAGAATTGGTGGCTCCGGTCGGATGATCTAGAGATGAATCGGCCTAGGACTGTTATCCGACCTATCAGCTTTTGCACAGCTTTCATGCTGTCAACAATTGTTATATCTTCGATGGATTTGATTTTCTCAAGGTTAATTTCTATTCCTCGGTTCGAGACCATGAAACCAAGGAATTTTCCCGAGCCCACTCCGAATGCACACTTCTCTGGGTTCAACTTCATGTTGTACCGTTTTAGCACATCGAACGTTTCCTGCAAATGGCTCAAATGGTCCTCTGCTCGCAGGGACTTAACTAACATGTCATCAATGTAAACTTCCATTGTTATTCCTAGTTGTTTTTCGAACATTTTATTTACTAGGCGCTGATAGCTATCCCCCGCATTTTTTAGCCCGAATGGCATCACATTGTAACAATAAGTACCATATTTAGTGATGAAGGATGTCTTTTCTTGATCATCCTTATCCATTCGTATCTAGTTATAACCAGAGTAGGCATCGAGAAAGCTAAGGGTCTCGTGGCAAGCAGTAGCATCGATCATGCGATCGATGTTGGGCAAAGGGAAAGAATCTTTAGGGCACGTGATGTGCCGGGTAATTTCGGCACATTTTGATACTATTTGCTTAAAGCTTAACTTGTTTTACTTGCTAATTCTCATAATACTTATGTAATTTTAGTGTATTTGCAGAATAACAAGTGTCAAGACCGAGAAGAACAGAAAAGAGTTCAAAAAGTTAGCTGAAGACAAGAAGAGAAGTTAAAAGCATCGCGAGTAGAAGTATGCGGTCGCAAACTGAAAATGCGAACCGCATATTCCACAGGCAGATCGAATTTCAGGACAGAACTGTAGGCCAATCTTCATGTCGAGAATGCGGTCGCAAATGTGACCGCAAAACTGGAGTGCGAACCGCAAAATAGCCAGGTGCAATCACAAACACAAATAGAGTTCTGGGTGAAAATCAGAGTGGAGAATGCGATCGCATATCGCGATCGCATAATCAACATGCGAACCGCGAATCAAAACGCGATGGGAGCAAAATTTTCTGGTGGAGTTTGCGACGGACGATGATGATTTGCGGTCCACATTTCTGTTCTGCGACAGAAATGCGGTCCGCATTATTTCAACAAGGGTAAAGCTGACCGACATTCGCCTCGGGTTTTGGGCCTTTATAAATAGGTTTTATAGGGTTTTGTGAAGGGAGTCTTGTCAGAACTTAGAGTACAAAGTACGACAATTGACTATTTTGAATTCTTAGAAGCTTTTGGTGATCGAAAACCCTCTATTTTTGTAAGATGATATCAATTACTCTTCATTGTTCTTTAATTATCAGCATGTGTAGCTAAATTCAAACACTGAGGTTGTGAACCCTAGATGGGTAGAATGTTATTGAGATCTTGATATTGAATCCAATTCCGAAGGAATCTTGATATTTATTTATTTCTTGTTCTTCAATTAATCGTTAGTGGTTGTAGACATTAACGAATGCCAATTAACTCTAACTTATCTTGGAAAAGTGAGATAGAGTTTGGTAGAAATAAATAACAAAAACTCAAGGCCTTAAACCTTGTTTAATAAAATCGCTTAGGAATAAGTAGGTTTTAATTTGGCGCTTAATTGGTTGTTCTTAAGATCGACTTTTTTGTATTCGGGAGAATCGTAGAGAGGATACATTATCCAAATATTGGGAAATATTAGGTAGTAAATTAAACATCAATTGCATATCAAGAAAGGAATTCAATATTAATATCAAGAACATTCTACTACATCAAGGGGGACACAACCTTGGTCTCTTAAATTCATATTTTTAACATTCACACTATAAAAATTAGTTTTCAGCTTTCGTTTACTTATATATATTGAAAACTTCTTTATTCTATTTGACGTACTTGATAGAGTTACTACTTAGTCAAGTATTACATTAATTAGACAATAGTTTCACACCTATTCCCTGTGGGATTCGACCCCAACCTAGTTGGGTTACTATATTTGATATCGATCGCTTACACTGTTATTAAGGTGTAATTTGAGCGAATCAAATTTTGGCGCCGTTGCCGGGGCGATATGTCGGACCATGAAGATGATGTGGAGGTGGAGCAGGAAGAAAATCCTTTTGCAGATATTGAAGAACATATAGAGGATACAAACGCTATAGTACCTCCGGCTATGGGTGCTGCTACGTTCAAGGTGGAACATGGACTGATTCTGATGTTGAAAGCGGAAGGATTCTTCACAAATTCCACTGATGACGATCCAACGCAGCACCTCAGGAATTTCTTGGGTGTTTGTGCGATGCACAAGCAAAACCATGTCTCTAACGATGCATTAAGGCTGAGATGCTTTAAGTATTCGTTAGCTGGAGATGCGAGGAAATGGCTTCAAAATCTTCTGCCGAATTCCATCCGTTCATGGCCTGAACTTGTCCGGGCATTCTTGTCAAAGTGGTTTCCACAAAGCAAGAAATCTAAGCTCAGAGACAAGATATTCTTCTTTAAGCAACTACCTAGTGAACAATTACGTGAAGCGTGGGATCGCTTCAAGTTGTATTTGGTGAGGTCTCCAAACCATGGCTTTCCCGATTCTATCTTGCTGGAAAAATTCTACATGGGTTTGGACCCTATGAACCAATCAATAGCGAAGAATGCTGTTGCTGGATCTTTCATGGATAAAACCTTCGCTAGAGTAACTCAGATCTTGGATAAAATGGCAAAACACAATCAAGCTTGGCATTTTGATGATACAACAGGTGGTATTACAATTTGGTCTCCTTCTATGAATAACTTGATCAAGGAAAATCAAGAACGAGACCAAGTAATTGCAGAACTTGCCACAAATGTCAATGTGTTGACAAAGCTTTTCATGGAAAACCAGAAGAAGAAAGTCAATGTGGTTGAGAATGTGCAGCCGGTGCAAGGTGATGATTATGAAGAGGCAAATTATGTTAATAATTCTCAAGGTGGGTATCAAAGGCAGAACTACCAAGGTCAAGGCTCGCAGAATCAATGGATACCAAACCCGCAAGGGCAAGGTCACCATCAATGGCGCAATGATCAAAGTGGTTCTAACCAAGGAAACTGGAACAGCAATAATAATTTTTCAAATTGAAGTTCCAACCCTTATGTTCCTCCAAAGGGTTAGTATTCAAATCAGGGATCCTCTAGTGAGTCTAAATTAGAGAGCATGCTTGAAAGAATATTACAAAATCAAGAAAAGTCTGATAATTCCATGAAGAACATGACTGAATTGGTTGGCTCTCACACTGTGGCGATTCAAAAGCTGGAATTGCAAATGAGAGATCTTTCTCGTGAGCAGTATCCACAGCAGAAGGGAATATTTCCTAGTGATACGATTGCAAATCGAAAGGGGAGTGGAAGTGGCCCAACTTCCCATATTATGGCTATCACTACTAGGAGTGGTAAGACATTGCAAGGAAGAGATGAGCAAGCAGTTGATGTGGAAGAACTTCAAAAAGGGGCTGAAGTCTAAAAACCTAATATTGCTGATGTAAACAAAAATCCAGAAGTTGTGCCAAACCGAGATAAGACCCAAGAAGGGATAAAGGACAAGGCAGAAGAAACATCAAACATTCTTCCGCCAATTCCTAGACCCCCTCCTCCTTTCCCTCAGAGACTTGCGAGAAGAGTTGACGACAGCAAGTTTGAGAAGTTCTATGACATTCTCAAACAGCTATCAGTGAATATACCATTCTTGGAGGCTTTCCAAGAAATGCCGGGGTTTGCCAAGTATCTAAAGGATCTGATCACAAAGAAGAGAACCACCAAGAATGAGGTGGTGAATATGACCCACCGGGTTAGCTCTATCATTGCTACAAATCCAATCCAGAAGAAAAAGGACCCGAGAGCATTTACTATTCCGTGCACTATTGGAGTGCGCGACTTTGCTAAGGCACTGTGTGACAATGGGGCCAGCATCAATCTGATGCCACTAGCCATCTACAAACAAGATGGACTAGGAAGGCCAAGGCCGACGAGCATGAGGTTGCAGATGGATGACCGTTCAATCAAAAGACCAGTCGGTATTGTAGATGATGTGATTGTGAAAGTTGGAAAATTTCATATTCCAACTGATTTTGTGATCCTTGATTGTGCTGTGGACAAGGAAATCCCTATCATATTGGGGAGACCATTTTTAGCTACTGGAAGAGCACTTATCGATTCGGAGCGTAATGAAATCAAGTTCCGAGTGCACAATGAAGAAGTTACTTTCCAAGCTAGTAAGGGTATGAAATTACCAACCGAGTACGAGAACATTTCACTAATGGGTATTGTTGATGAAGTTGATGAGGCTGTTGAGATGAAGATGGAAGAGCAATGCTTAGGTGAAGCACTGGCAATGATATTGGTGAATTTTGATGGTAATGATATGGAAGGCTTTATGGAGTCGGTGAATGCGTTAGAAGGACGTGGTTCTTACTTATATACTCCACCAAAACTGTCCCTAGATTTGGAGAACAGAGCTACACCTCCTGCAAAGCCGTCCATTATCGAACCACCTCAATTAGAGCTCAAACCACTTCCGTCGCATTTGAGGTATAAATTTCTTGGCTTGAATAATACTTTACCAGTAATTGTTTCTTCGTTGTTGAATGATGTGCAGGTAGAGCAATTGCTGCAAGTTTTGAAGGAACACAGACAAGCCATCGGTTGGACAATTGCGGACATTCGGGGAATCCCTGCTGGAATTTGTGAGCACAAGATTCAACTAGAAAATGGGACAAAACCGAGTGTGGCGCACCAGCGACGGCTGAATCCATCAATGCAGGAAGTTGTGAAGAAAGAGATAATCAAATGGCTGGACGCTGTGGTAGTCTACCCAATTGCCGATAGTTCATGGGTGAGCCCGGTGCAATGCGTGCTAAAGAAGGGAGGCATGACTGTGGTAAAGAATGAAAAGAACGAGCTGATTCCTACAAGGAAAATAACTAGATGGCGGGTGTGCATAGATTATAGAAAGCTCAATAGTGCCACATGCAAGGACCACTTCCCTATGCCTTTTATTGATCAAATGCTTGATCGGCTAGCCGGAAAGTCCTTCTATTGCTTCCTCGACGGATACTCCGGGTATAATCAGATCAATATAGCCTTGGAGGACCAGGAGAAGACAACGTTCATATGCCCGTATAGGACATTCGCTTTCAGTCAAATGCCATTCGGCTTATGCAATGCTCCAGCCACCTTCCAAAGATGTATGATGTCTATTTCTTATATGGTAGAGGATTTCCTTGAGGTCTTTATGGATGATTTTTCGGTAGTCGGGGAAACTTTTGAGCAATGCCTGAAGAATCTGAAACAAGTGCTAAAGCGGTGCGAAGAGACAAACCTTGTACTAAACTGGGAGAAATGCCACTTCATGGTTGATGAAGGTATTGTGCTGGGACATAAAATCTCCAGGCGTGGGATAGAGGTGGATAAAGCCAAAATTGAGATCATCTCCAAACTCCCTCCACCCACATCCGTAAAAGGTGTCTGTAGCTTTTTGGGGCATGTTGGATTCTACAGGCGGTTCATTAAGGACTTCTCAAAGATTGCACACCCAATGTGTAAACTCCTAGAGAAGGATGCCAAGTTCGTCTTTGATAAAAATGCCTCGCAGCTTTTGGGGAACTGAAAACAAAGCTCACCACGGCACCAATTATAGTCACACCTGATTGGTCGCTACCCTTTGAGCTTATGTGTGATGCTAGCGGTGTAGATATTAGAGTTATGCTGGGACAAAGACACAATAAAGTTCTTCACCCAATATACTATGCTAGCAAGACACTTAATGGGGTGCAGATGAATTACACTGTAACCGAGCAGGAACTGCTAGCTATTGTGTATGCATTCGAGAAGTTACGTGCGTATCTATTGGGCTCTAAAGTGATTGTGTATACGGATCATGCAGCTCTACGTTATTTTATGGCGAAGAATCGTGTATGTGTATGTGTACACGAGGAAAGCCTCGAGTGCCTAAATGTGGGCTATAAAGCTGTAAACTATGTTAACCGAATAGTTTGTGTGCCAATGTGTGTGAGCTCCTTGTTTTGATAGTTCTTGTGTTCACTGCGGCCATCTAGAACTTGCCCGGTTGGTTTTTCAACGCCTATCATACGTACACTGAGTTAGAGAAATGATCTTAGGCTTTCTTTGATTATTGATGAAACCTTTCTAGCCTTTTCAGCTTACCTGTGCATAATGAAAATCACTAGTACCATATTTGAGCCTTGTAGCCTTTTCCTTGGCCTCCGCATTACAAACTTAGCCCATTCGTAAAACATGATCTCTTTTGAATCCATTCCTCCTTGAACATTGAGAACATTGCTAAAATTTTAAGTTGGGGGTGTGGGTCAACATGAAAATGGGCAAGGTTGTGAAATGAGACTGGGAACCCATACCTCAAAAGGTTCATATGAAGTTATGAAAGCTCCAAAAAGAAAGAAAAAGAGAAAAATAAAAATAAATGTGTGTTGTCATAAAAAGTGAGTTATGTAATGGCAAAAAGGGAGCTTGAGAATGAAATAAAGAGGTGTGGAAAGTGGGGTCCAATGCGGGAACGTAATGCCATTGAGGCCATGGGGTCAAAAAGAAACAAAAGGTTAAAAGAAAGAAGAATGTAATTAGTGTTCAAGGAGGAAGTAGCCACTAGTATCTAAATATATATCCTACCCTTCCTTAAACCGACATTACAAGCTTACAAAGTCCTTATGTGATCTCCAACCGAGTGTTCTTATAACTAGGCGATGAATTAAAATAAGGGCTGGCCTATGGTGTGGCATGGGGTGACACTTGAAATTTTGTTCTGAGAATGAGTTTACTTGCACTTTAGTCCCTTTGTATTGCTATGATAAATATTGTGAGAGTGGGACTTTCTTTCCAGTGAGGGCACATACACTGCTAGGTTGATAGTAAGTTGAGCTTTGGGTAAGGCATAAGTGTATTCAGCTGAAGGTAGCCTTTAGTTACTTTGTTGAGGCTCAAAGTTCACTAATTGATTGGTTGTCTTTGAACTTATTAATGATTCAAAGGGGGTATAGTGCTTAAAGAGTTATACTTGAGATACTAACAACAACCACCGTCCACGGTCAGTATTGCTTCATGTTTGATAAGTAGAGTCTAGACTAGGAGAGTATCGTTTGAGTTGCTTGAGGACAAGCAAGAGTTTAAGTTAGGGGTGTTGATGTGCCGGGTAATTTCGGCACATTTTGATACTATTTGCTTAAAGTTTAACTTGTTTACTTGCTAATTCTCATGATACTTATGTAATTTTAGTGTTTTTGCAGAATAACAAGTGTCAGGACCCAGAAGAACAGAAAAGAATTTAAAAAGTTAGTTGAATACAAGAAGAGAAGTTAAAAGCATCGCGAGTACAAGTATGCGGTCACAAACTGAAAATGCGAACCGCAATTTCAGGACAGAACTCTAGGCCAATCTTCATGTCGAGAATGCGGTCGCAAATGCGACCGCAAAACAGGAATGCCAACAGCGAAATAGCCAGGTGCAATCGCAAACACAAACAGAGTTTTGGGTGAGAATCAAAGTGGAGAATGCGATCGCATATCGCGATCGCATAATCAACATGCGAACCGCGAATCAAAACGCGATGGGAGCAAAATTTTCTGGTGGAGTTTGCGACAGACGATGATGATTTGCGGTCCACATTTTTGTTCTACGACAGAAATTCGGTCCGCATTATTTCAACAAGGGCAAATCTGACCGATATTCGCCTCGGGTTTTGGGCCTCTATAAATAGGTTTTATAGGGTTTTGTGAAGAGAGTCTTGTCAGAACTTAGAGTACAAAGTACGGCAATTGACTATTTTGAATTCTTAGATGCTTTTTGGGGATCAAATACCTTCTATTTTTGTAAGATGATATCAATTACTCTTCCTTGTTCTTTAATTATCAGCATGTGTAGCTAAACTCAAACGCTGAGGTTGTGAACCCTAGATGGGTAGAATGTGTTGAGATTTTGATATTGAATCCAATTTCGAAGGAAGCTTGATATTTATTTATTTCTCGTTCTTCACTTAATCGTTAGTGGTTGCAAACATTAACGAAAGCCAATTAGCTCTATCTTATCTTGGAAAAGTGAGATAGAGTTTGGTAGAGATAAATAACAAAAACTCTAGTCTTTAAACCTTGTTTAACAAAATCGCTTAGGAATAAGTAGGTTTTAATTTGGCGCTTAATTGGTTGTTCTTAAGATCAACTCTTTTGTATTCAGGAGAATCGTGTAGAGGATACATTATCCAAATATTGGGAAATATTGGGTAGTATATTAAACATCAATTTCATATCAAGAAAGGCATTCAATATTAATATCAAGAACATTCTACTACATTAAGGGGGACACAACCTTGGTCTCTTACATTCATATTTTTAACATTCACACTATAAAAATTAGTTTTTAGTTTTCGTTTTCTTATAAATTCAACACTTCTTTATTCTATTTGACGTACTTGATAGAATTATGACTTAGTCAAGTATTACATTAATTAGACAATAGTTTCACACCTATTCCCTGTGGGATTCGACCCCAACCTTGTTGGGTTACTATATTTGACATCGATCGCTTACACTATTATTAAGGTGTAATTTGAGCGAATCAATACCACCCACTCATCCTAAGTTTATCTCCCTACCTTGTTCTGTAGCTTTGTTATAAGTCAACTAATGTGTTCTAATTCTTGTCGGATCATTCATGTGTACTTAATACCTTACTAGAGCTAGTTCTTAGCCATGTCGTTAGCCAAACATATTGCCCTGCTAATTGTGAACTTTAAGATGTGTTCCCCACCTGACTTAATCTCCTGCTGTCTAGTACTACCTATGGTTTACAAGGTGAAAGTGCAACATCTAGCTTTTCTCTTATGTGTAATTTGATAGTCTAGTTTTTGATGTATCCTTGCCTACTACGTTCTGGTGTTGCTTAAGCCTTTTGTGTTATGACTGATACTTAGCATGTTCAAATTAAGGTTTGTTTGTAGACCATATCCTCCAACTTTTTTGGTTATGCTATTTTCATTAGTTTCTCATGTTAGACGTCCTTCTGTGAAGACTATACTCTGTTGGCTTTCTGTCCATAATTTTATTAGACTCTCATGTTTAAAATCTCATGACTAAGTTCTTTATTCTTATTCTGGACCATGATTGCTTTGAACCTCTACTTGAAGTAGTATGCTATCTCCATGTTGGTCAATCCTGTCACCTTAGATTTGTTCTCAAAAAATGCAAGCATGAACCTGCCTTATGTATGCCGTATGAATTTGTCAATATGCTTTATCGAAAACTGCTGTTAGATACAGCTTTGAGAATTCAGTGTGTAAACTTCAAAAGCCTGTTTAATTAATCCAATGCGTAGTTTGTTACTTGTATGGTTATGTTTGGCATCCGGCTGGATAAGTAAGTCATCCATTTAGGCATGGTTTTTATCTATGTGTGTTGTTGGAATTGTGCCTAGTAACTGGCATACTCTGATGCACTGCTGCTTGTGCAAAGAATGGGGTTGCTGAAGACCCAGAAGTGTTACTAGGCTATTCTCTTTGGTCCTGTAACTACTTATTGGGCTGTATTTGTTTCAGCTTGTAATTTAGTCGTCTTTAAAGCATGTATTCTTCCACTTGGGCCTGTAATAACTTGTAATAAACAACAGCCGGGGATTAGTGAAAGCTAGGGATCTGGGATACTCTATCTCCGTATGAATGGGTAGAGAGTATGTCTATAGGGCTCTAATTGTTTATTTGCTTTCCATCTCCCACCTTTGGGAATTATCTGCACAACATGTCGATTAACTTGTCTATTCACTTATAAAGCATGACCTAGGGTTTATATAATTTTTTAACCTGCAAACATTAGTAAGAACATTAGTAAGTATGCCTATAAGGTCTGAAATTTGACTTGTTGCGCTCATATATCATGCCTATAGGAACTCAATGCAACGACTGGAAATGCATGATTTAACATACTTCTTTCAATCACGTGACTCATCTAGATACCATGTCTATATGATGTCGAATTGATTAATTAAAAACTAATATTGTTGCTGTTCTCTTCTTATTATACATTTCATCTAAAAATCATGCCTATAGGTACAAAAAATGAGTAATTCTGACGCAGATCGTGTAGAGATCATGTCTATAGGGTGCTGTCACTTTCCTAGAAATCACGCCTATATGATCTTGAATAGAATTATATGTTAAAATCAATCGCTTTGTCAAGACGATCTGCCTAGAAATACTGCCTATAGGAGTTTTCAACTTTTGAATCATTCAATCACATAGAAATCATGCCAATATGTCTTGAACAATTTAATATACCTTGACTCCAAGTCTTCCCATATACTTTTGCCTGCCTAACAATCTGAACGTCGTTAGCATAAGTTCATAACTACCTGCGTGCATCTGTGTCTATATGAGGAGGCAAACATGAGCCCTTATGTGTTGATTATGTGTAGTCCTATATGTTTTGAATGTGCATTATTTTTATCACTTTTGAGCATCCTAAGTAGAGTCTAAAACCACCTAATAGTAGGTTCGAAGCCTCCTAGACCATAGGCATGGGACGGGTAGTGCACGCATAATACACGAGCGCCTTTAAGTAAACAACTTTAACATAGTAATCGGGTAGCAGGAGATGATAGTATGTGTCCGCTGAATAATATGAGCAACCTCTACCTTAAGAAAGTTGCGAAGTATTATTTATGTTGCACGGAGTGATCCTTTAGGCTAAAAAACTTAGGACTCCCCCCCTCCCCTCTTTTTATGTGTTTGTTGTTCACACTTAGCCATCAAATATAGAATAGTTTTACCTTGTAACCTCTAAAGGCTTGTATTGATATAGTCTAATTATTTCCCGATTTCCTTTGCAGGTGTTCGTAGTAGAACCTTTGAATTCCATGTCTTCCTTCATTTATATGATCGCTTAGGACAACTGTAACTCGATAATCCGCATAGTGTAAATTTTGGCTGGGACCCACAGTTGTGGACCTCGAAGAGTGCCTAACACCTTCTCTTTGAGGTAACTTGAGCCCTTACCCGATCTTTGGTGGCACGGACTAGTCAAATCAGAGTTATTTTCAAATAGGTGCCCTAACTCACCTTTAAAATCATTTGGTACTCTTCTCTTTTAATACCCATTAAAAAGAGTTGTCACACGTCGAAATCCACTTTCGCGAGAAAACAGGGGGCAGCAGCATGGCAACTCTGCTAGGGATTTACACTTAGGCTATTACCATTACGAAGATGACTTATGTGGATTATTTGATGACATGCACATACCTTCCCTTATTTTCGTTTATTTGTCTAAATTGCTATGACATGAATATCACCTCCCTGTCTCCCTTTATTGCTATGATATGTACGTCCTCTCTCTTGTTTCCTTCATCTTGTTTAAGTCTGCTATATTATGTCTCTCCTATCCCTATTTTTTTGTTTGCTTCATTACGTTCTTACACCTTTTCATGAGTTAAACTGACTTCCCTCTTTTGTCTTTCCTTTTTTATTTTCTTTCTCTTGTTCATCTTTATTGCTTACTGTTTTTACGCACTTTCATCATGTAAATATTTGGCAACATGTTACTATTTTGGATAGAGCATGCTTTCAACATCATACTCCACTCGTGCTTATTATCAACATAGCGGCGCTTGATGAGTGTCTGCGCTTTCTTGAAAACACCCATTTAAACCGGAAAGGCTTATTTGTGGTAGACTAGTCGATCAGCGGTGCAGTCGACGGTTCAGTGTCTTTCCCTCTCAAGTTTTCCACTCGAGAGTACCAATCCAGACCTTCCATCTTTGCGGAACATTCAACCAAACAGGGAACTGATCGAGGCTGCTACCATGTTCTGGGATGAGAAGAGAGACGTTTATCCATTTGGCAATATAGAATGACTTCTCTCTTGGAAGAAATAGGGGGTTTCACCAAGTTACCATGGGATAGTCCAGGACTATTGGTGCCAGAGAATCACACACCACACGATTTTCTGAAAATGTTGGGTTTTAAGAAAAATGATGAACTGGTATGTAAAGAAATCATACATCCCCTTTGAATTTCCCTATGAGCGTTATGGGCATAGCAAATCATATCGCATTCGTCATGAGGAGCTAGCCATTACCTCTTTGGGATGGGTGCACCGCCGGGTTTATGTTTTCATAGTCTTTTTCTTGTGGTCTATTGATCTTTCTGATGCAAGGGGGAAGAATTCATACTCGCTTAGCCATGGCTGCCAGGACCTTAATAGACGGTATCGAGGGGCAAAAGTACACTATCATCCTGATGATCTTAGCTGAGATGTACGGTGCTCTGGATCGATGCAAGCATGGGTTTGGACACTTTGAGGGTTGTAATCTCTTGCTACAAGTTTGGCTGCTGGAATACTTCTAGAGGGGCGAGTACCGTTAGGAGCTTCTGCAAAGGCCATTGAATGACTACATAGCCAGTTATCATCCAAAGAAGATGACTTTTATTCCAGACAGGTTTGGAAAGCCTGGAAATGCCGTAGGCTAGGTGCGTTTCTTCAGCAATTTGACAGATGAGCAAGTGCATTGGATGTTTGAATGGTTTCCTAACTTAGTGCTGATCGGGCTGCGAGGCATCTACCGTTAAGCTCCTATAAGGGTAATGAGGCAAGCTGGAAGGAAACAATTCATACCTTGGGTTTCCAACATGGTTCAGTATAAGGCAGATTTCAAAGGGGATGCCATCCCATTTTAGTTTGAAGCGCACGCATGTGGAACCAAAAAAACATCGTGGAAGAAGAGACTATTGAGCCAGACAGGTATCATGTCGGTCATATGTACTACTATCTCTCATTGTTGGAAGACGGCATAGCTGGGGACGTCAAACCGGGAGTCAATCTGAAAGATAGGATCATAGATGAGGTGGCTGAAGCACAGGTGAAGTATAAGAGGCTACGCAAAAGGGTGTTCGAATCAGAAGCTAAGAATCTGGAACAACATAAAATGAATAGGGACGCAATAAGGGAATGGAAGGAGATTTCCAATAAGTCGAGTAGAATATCTAGAGCAAGGATTGATGGAGTTGGAAGGGAAGATGACAAAGAGGCTTTGGGATTTTCTAGACATGGACAATGATGAAGGAGGGAAACTGGCAATGGCTTACTTGCTACTGGACATGCGTGATCTGGGGAACATGATTGATGGGGTAAAGAGAGACAAGCATGAAGAAGGTCCTTCAGGGACCAAGTACATTAGCAGATAATGCCCTCTACTGCTTTCTAGATTAGATTTTGATGTAATAAGGCTTAATGCTATTAGCGACTTTATTATTATTGTCGATCTAGAAAAAGATTTCTCTGGCTTATTTTCACACTAATGAAATGAAGCAAACATTGGCATGAATTTTCTCCAAGTCTATGTGTCGCTTAGGCCCACCTCAGGCACAATGAGGTCCCCAAAATTAGGACGCGAATTATTGCATGACCTTATGTGACACATGCTTAAATATAGCAAACACTCTTTTACTTCGTCTTACTGACTTGGTTACCTTTTGATTATTCCTATTCCCAATGGTTAGTTCGTGCATACTGGCATCATCAGCGTACCATACCAGATCTAGAGGTCCTCCACCTAGCGACCCTAAAAGTAAAGGCAAAGGAAAAGAGAAGATGGATGATCTAAGTGGTATTCAAAAAGACAATGCTACCATAGCAGAGAATGTTGAAACCTCAAATGGAAGAAGCACGCCGGGACAAAATGAGTTGGTCTTACGTTTGGAGTAGAAAATCCTGGAGTTGCAGGGTGAGCTTGAGCAGGTCCAAAATCTGGCAAACCTCTCTCTTACCCTAAATGTTCCTGACATCTACCAGTAAAAAGCAACTACTCAGAACCAAACACCATCCTAAAATATACAAAACTAGAATCCACCACCCATAGCTTCGAATCCTCCCGCACCGCACCAGTATCACAATCCCGCACCTCCCCAAAACCTTAACCAACCACCAGTGCAAACCCCTCAACAACACCACCATCATTGGCCCCAATATCTACAAACCACCACTTATCACACTCCTCAAATGCACCACAACCTACTCCCGATCCACCTTAAACCTCAATCAATGATCACCATATACCCAAGTTCTAGGAACTCATCAAGGCAACATGATATACGTGGAGACCTTATCGCATACCCCGCAAAAAACCTTATACATACCTGAGTTGACAGAGAAGGACTTGCTCATTCCAAACATGGCATAAGAACTCAAGAAACTGACAGGAAGAGTCCTAAGTGTTGAAGGAGGGAAGGGTGTTGAAGGGTTAAACTACGAAGATTTGTGTATCCAGCCAAATATAGAACTATCGTAGGGTCACATACCTCCCAAGTTTGAGATGTTTGATGGCACTGGTGATCCAAAGGTGCATATGAGAACTTACTGCGACAAGCTTGTCGAAGTGGGTAAGAATGAACAAATCTGCATGAAACTGTTCATGCTAAGTCTTACAAAAGACGCATTATCTTGGTATATCAGTCAGAACCCGAAAAAGTAGGCAAATTGGGTAAGCATGGCATCAGATTTCATGGACAGATTCGGGTTCAATACAGAGAATGCGGCAGATATTTTCTACATTCAAAACCTCAAGTAGTAGCCGACAAAAATCTTCTGTGAGTATGCTACTCGTTGGAGATCGGAGGCTGCCAAGGTAAGGCCATCACTTAAAGAAGAACAGATGAACAAGTTCTTTAATAGAGCTTAAGATGTGCAGTACTATGAAAGGCTGATGGTTATTGAGAATCACAAGTTCTCATACATCATCAAGTTAGGAGAATAGAAGAAGGAATCAAGAACGGGACGGTGAGTAATTTTGAGGCAATGCAATCCACAAACAAAGCCTTGCAATCACAGGGCATTTCGAAGAAGAAGGAAGTGGGTGCCGTAATGGTCGCCCAGGCCCTACGTCTCCCCTTACATACCAAGCACCTCCACCCACATATCAACCATCACCTCTAAAATACCAATACCCTGCCACCACCTACCATACCTATAACACCTAAGCTGTGTATTACCATTTACCTCGACCCGCTCGCCAAAACTACCCAAAGCCATGACCAAACTTTGACCGCGGAGCTCCTAGATAATACACCCCAATCGCTGAACCCATAGCCCAGCTGTATGAGAGACTAAAGGCCGCTGGTTACGTCACCCCTATTCCTATTGTTGTTGTCGAGAACCCTTCCTAGTGTATTAACCCCAACAAAACTTGTGCCTATCACTTAGGCATGAATGTGGTTATACCGTTGAATAATGTCGCATGTTAAAGGACAAGATTCAGACACTAATCGACACCAAGGTTATACAGGCAAAGGAAGCCGCGCCAAATATTCGTAATAACCCTCTCTGGGATCATAGGGTCGAGGGAGTGAATATGACAGAAACTGATAAGGAATGGATCAGGAGGGATCCATTGGACTTATTTGAGAGGGAGATACTCCCAAAACATCTCATGTCACCCTCTCACCGATTGTGGTGCAAACCCAGGCACCGTTAGAGGTCGAGATAGCTGCACCTTTCATTATGATGGTAGCTCCCACACTGTCTTATAAGTCCGATGTCATCCCATGGGATTATGTCGTGGAGACAAGAAGGAAAGGAAAATCTAAGATGGACGAAACAGGTGCTGCACAAGGTATGACTAGAACTGGCAATGTTTATACACTTGAGAATCTTGGAGGAACAAGCAAAGAAGATGCACCTAAGCCACTTGTCGTTAAGACGAGCATTGATGATCTTTGGCGGAAGGTACAAGGAGAGATACTCTATTGTTCATCACCTGAACAAGACTACCGCCCAGATATCCATTTTGTCACTGTTACAAAATACAGATGAGCACAAGGATACCTTGATGAAGGTGTTAACCGAAAGATACGTGCCCACCAATATCACTAGTGGGGAGATGGCTAACATGGTCGGACAGGTAATGGAGAGTCATATACTTACTTTCCACGAAGATGAGTTACCGCCAGAAGGGTTAAGCCATAACAGAGCATTGCACCATTGTGTAATTTGAAGATAAATTCATTGCCAGGGTCCTGATAGATGGAGGTTCGAACCTGAACATATGCCTACTGACCACTTTGAAATGATTAGGTAAAGGCATGCATGAGATACAGATGGGAAGCATGAATGTGAAAGCGTTCGATGGATCTCAAAGAGCCACTATCAGAGAAATCAATCTTGATCTACAGATGGGATCGACTTAGTTTGATGTCGAATTCCAAGTGCTAGACATATCTGACACCTACAAACTATTGTTGGGGCGACCATGGATACACGCAGCTGAGGCAGTCGCTTCTACCATACACCAGGTTGCAACCCTATTTACACCAACCAAACTGTGCCAGTCATAAAAAACAAGAGGAAATTGGGAGGATAAACATACCACCGCATTGAGCGAGTAAACACAATTGAGAAGGATTGATGATGGAGCAATAAGATAGAAATCATATTGATGTGGTTGGGATAAAACCAGGCAAGGGTCTTGGCCGAAACTTTCAAGGGATCACAGAACCCAAATGACCATAGTATCATGGCACGACCTTTGGGCTTGGATATGAATATACCATGCAAGAGTACTAGGATTGGACACCACTGTGGCGCACCAATTACTATCCGGTGGAACAACCCATACCACCGCTACTCCAGACATTCCGCCAGACAGACATGATTTGGGGATCCGAGGAAGATGAGATTTTGGCGGGTATGAAGAAGTTGTTTCTGAACGAGGAATACGTGGACTGTAGCACAATTTTAGAGGAGGAGGAGGAGAAAGACCTTACTATCCAGACAGTAGGAGAAGGAGTTGTTCTCAAGAATTGGAACGCTGCACCATCCGGGGATCGTCGAGTACCTGGGTAGCGTGGCAGAATTAGCATGACTTATTTCTAAATTATTTCCGAGCATTAAAGACATTTTTCAGTGTTTTGTTTTGAAATAATTACTCAAGCCATCGAGTCGTACTTGTTGACAATTTTTAGCTTTATTAATGCATTATCGCTTTTCGTATTTATTATTATCTTTCTCAATTCTTTTCAGCGTAATTATTACATATCCTGATAAACCTACGGGTGTGACATGTAACGAGACAACGCAACATAAGGACAGTGATTCAGAAGATTTGGAAGATGATGTAATACATGAGGAAATTATCAATTAAGTATAGAATTTTGAGAACAAACCAAAGTCCAACTTGGAGGAAACTGAGGCAGTTAAGCACATCTATAGTAGCTCACAAGCTACCCATCAACCCCATGTGCCAGTAAAATAGGAGCTCAGAAAATTCAAGCCAGATATGAGTTTGAAGATAAAAGAGGAGGTTACCAAGCAAATCAAAGCACAAGTTCTTCGAGTGGTTGAATACCCGACTTGGTTAGCCAACATTGTGCCAGTTTCGAAGAAAGATGGGAAAGTCAAAGTGTGTGTTGACTATCGAGATCTAAACAGAGCAAGTCCTAAAGATGATTTCCCGTTGCCCAAAATACACATACTGATCGACAACTGTGCCAAGCATGAACTCCAATCCTTTGTGGATTGTTTCGCAAGATACCACCGGATTCGGATGGATGAGGAGGACGCGGAAAAGACAACCTTTACCACACCATGGGGGATATACTGTTACAAAATGATGCCATTTGCTTTGAAGAATGCTGGGACACCAACATAAGGACCATGATGACTCTTTTTCACGACATGATACTAAAGGAAATAGAGGTCTACGTGGATGATGTTATTATCAAATCTCAAAAGAGTTCAAATCACATAGCAGACCTGAAGAAGTTTTTTGACCGACTTCAAAAATACAATTTGAGGTTGAACCCTGCAAAATGCGCCTTCGGATTCCCTGCTGCGAAGTTGTTGGGTTTCATCATCAGTCACTACGGCATTGAGCTAGACCCGTCAAAAATTAAAGTTATTCACGATTTTCCACCACTAAAGAGCAAGAAAGATGTGATGACTTTCCTGGGACGCCTAAATTATATCAGCCGTTTTAAAGCACAATCAACAGTGATATGTGAGTCGATCTTCAAGATGCTGAGGAAAGATGTTTCAACAAACTGGACAGAAGAATGTCAATAGGCTTTTGACAAAATCAAGGAACACTTGCCTAAAGCACCCGTGTTGGTCCTGCCAGAACCAGGAGGACCTCTATTGCTGTATTTATCCATGTTGGGTGGAGCCTTTGGCTCTGGGTCAACATGATGAATTGGAAGGAAAGAGCATGTGAATATTATCTGAGCAAGAAGTTCACATCCTACGAGGCCCGATATTCTTTACTAGAGCGCACCTGTTGCGCTTTGACATGGATAGACCAGAAGTTATGACATTATTTTCATGCATACACCACCTATCTCATATCAAGGATGGATCCACTAAAATACATATTTCAGAAACCTATGCCTACGGGTAAGTTAGCAAAATGGCAGATATTGCTAAAAAAGTTCGACATCATCTATGTGACTTAGAAGGCAGTCAAAGGGCAAGAATTGGCCGATCACTTAGCGAAAAACCCTGTAGATGGAGAATACAAACCATTGAAGACGTATTTTCCCGACGAAGAAGTGTCATTTGTAGGTGAAGATATCGTTGAAACATATGATGGTTGGAGGATGTTTTCGACAGAGCAGCAAACTTCAAGGGAGGGGGCATCGGAGCTATTTTAGTGTCAGAAACGGGTCAAAATTATCCAGTCTCCGCAAAGCTAAGGTTCCTGTGCACCAACAATATGGCAGAATATGAGGCCTGCATCCTGGGACTCAGGTTAGCCATCAACATGAATGTTCAGGAGTTGCTGGTAATTGGAGATTCTGATCTACTGGTACACCCGGTACTAGGTGAATGGGCTACCAAGAACACTAAATATTGCCATACTTGTGTTGTGTACAGAGTTGATCAAGAGGTTCACAAAGATAGAATTCAAGCGTGTTCCAAGGATCCAGAATGATTTCACGGATGCACTAGCCACCTTATCTTCCATGTTCTACAACATCCAGACAATAATTTCACTGATCATATCCAATAGAGATTCGTAAGCAGCTAGCTTATTGTGCTCATGTTGAAGAAGAGTTTGACGAAAAACCATGGTTCCACAATGTCAAGGAATATTTGGAAAAAAGGAGAATACCAGAAAATACTACGCACGCTCAGAAGCGCACACTCCGAAGATTGGCCAATCATTTCTTTCAGAGCGGAGGAATTTTGAATAGAAGGACTCCTGATTTGGGATAAGTGCAAGGTGTCGATGCCAAGCAGGCATCTAGATTGCTCGAAGAGATACATGCCGGAACGGGCGGACCTCACATGAATGGTTTCATTTTAGCCAAGAAGATATTAAGAGCTGGGTATTTCTGGATGACCATTGAGACCGAATGCATCAGATATGTTTATATGCAACCAATGGCAGATACATGCTGATATAATATGAGTGTCGCCCAAAGAACTCAATGCAACAAGTTCACCCAAGCCTTTCTCTGCTTGGAGCATGGATGTCATCAGACCAAATGAACCCGCTGCTTCAAACGGATACAGATTCATTTTGATGGCTATAGATTACTTCACAAAATTGGTTGAAGCCGCTTCCTATAAGGCTGTGACTAAGAAGGTCGTAGCAAATTTTGTCCTGGATCGCATCGTTTGTCGATTTGGAGTACTTGAGTCAATCATTACTGACAATGCCGCCGATCTCAATGGTGATCTGATGAAATCCATGTGTGAAACATTCAAAGCACCGAAATTCCACAACATACAAACCACAAATGAATGGAGCCGAAGAAGATGCCAACAAGAACATCAAGAAGATATTGAGGAAAATGGTAGAAAACTATGTTTACCCTGGATTACGAGTAACAATTAAACTTATATGGTTTTAAGGATGCGCGACCTGATTTAATACAGTTAAAGAATAAACAGAAATAAAGACTAAATTAGTGAACAAGAAAAGAAGAAAACCACCAAGACTGAATAATCTTCCTGTGTTAGAAGCTCTTTGAAATGAAATATAAAGTAGATAGACAAACAAAGCAGACTATAGCTATTTTTATATTGGTTGTATGTTGTCCCCTTTACAAATGGGGCTGCCTATTTATATAGGAAAGGTGAAAAATTATATACAAGGTAAAAATCTCATGTACAGGGTAAGATATCCTTAGCATTAATGGATTCAACGTCTTTATTGATCTGAGCCGCGATTCCCGCCGAGATGCTTGTATATCACGAGATTTCCGGTCCTTCAGTTACGCAAATCTGATAAAACCATAGAATATTTTACCCTGATCGGCCTCGACGATTTCACTTCGAGCGCTTTGACTTCGAGCTTCATTCAGACGACGTCCGATCTCGGGCTTCATATATTTGATATTCCGGTCTTGACCTCTCGGTTGGTGGCTCCAATCGATGTTGGTCGTCAAATCCCAAAATCGGTATTTCCTATGCGAGCGATCGGGTTCGACCCCATACAGATAATCCCCTCGTTTTTTGGAGAGTAATGACAAGAAACGCTATGACCCACCTCTTTCAAGATTAGGTTAAGTGGAGACATACTTATTGTGAGCGACACGGAATTCGAAACGTCAATCACAAAACGTCTTGTTGATGAATGACGGCAGCATGATGACACACACGGCCAGTATCAAAAAGGTCTTTTCATGTACCAACTGGCGACAAACTCTGTGATTCCTGCAAACACCAATTAATTCTTCCTCATTTTGGGTTTCAAACCGCCGCTTTTGAAAAGTATAAATAGCCCTCTCATTCTTCAATTTTCAAGTTTGTGTCGTTTGAAAAGTATACTTGCATCTACTCGCTTTCCATCTCTTTAACTTCAATGGCGAAGACATCTAAGTTTGTTCCTCAGAAGCAACAACCTTCTTCCTCTCAATCCACTGAAGAGCCCGAGCCTGTCGTTGCTGAGGAAACTTTGACAGAGCCTCCTCTAAAAGCTTTCGTACCGGTCGGATGCTCAATCGGTTCCGACTATAAGGTGGAGAAGGCTTCCTCAGTACCGGGCCGGGGCGAACCGGCCGTTAGGTATATTAGTTCAATCACGAGCAAAACCCTTGATAGGGTGAAAGTAGAATGTAACTGGGTTGGTAAAGATGTGGTAGTCCCCTCTCCGGACGAGGCGATTACCACCTACGTGGAGGGCTATTTGAGTGTTTACACTTACCCCTTCACGTTGGGACCTTTGGACCCCATTATTGTCTCCTTTTGCAAAAGGTACAATGTTACGTTGGGTAAGATTCACCTTTCCGTTTGGCGAATAGTTCATCTTTTCCATTTTTTTGTGAGTAAGGTCGATGGGCATCCTTTCACCATTGATCATTTACTGCAATTATACAGTCCCCGAGTCTTTCGAGGGGGCCTAATAAATATGCTCGCCGGAAAAGCAAAGCCCCATTTTCGAGCATTGACGAGGACAAGGACCGGGGCTGGATGAGCCGATTTGTCTGAAAAAGGACGTCGGACCTAATCCCTACAGAACATATGTCGTTCCCTGAAAAGTGGAACATGAATAGTAAGAATCATTTTCCTATCCAAATTCATCAGTTGTTTTTCCTTTACTATCTCACTAATATACTTTGTAAGTTGTAGCCGTTTCTCAAATGCCGACTGCGATTCAGCATTTGGAAGAGTGGGTCCGGAAGGTGGTAGCTCAAAGGACCTACTCACAGCGCGCCTGGCGTGAGATATCGAAAGGGCTATGGGAGGCCAAAAATCATGGTGAGATCGATAATGCTTATATTTCATACTTTATGTGATCAGTGCTGCTGCTAATTCATTTCCTCCTTCCTTTGCAGGTCTATCGAAGGACGCTGAGTTGAGGCCAACGTCCCCCGGTAGAGAGGTTCCCTGCCCTCCCCCTGTCTCGGAACAGGAGGGAAAGAAAAAGAGAAAAGAAGCCCCCGGTCCCTCTGAGCCCGAGAAAAAAAGAATTAAGAAGAAGAGCATAGCTCGTGAGCCGACTTGGCTATCCGATTAAGTGATGATTCCGAGGAAGATAAGGACCTCGGTATTTCAAGCAACGAGCCATCTCGGGTAGTCCCCGAGCCGAGGACCGATGAAGCTTGTATTCCTCGGGTAGAGGACCTCGATGCAGGGGTGAGAACTGGGGTTTGCGCCGATGCAGGGGAGGCAGTACAGGGAACCTCGGGTCCCCCAAAAGTAATGGACTCTCCTTCTTTCGCGGAGGTAACCTTTAATGAAGCCCGAGCTGCAAGGGCGCATTAGCCGAGTAAAGACCACGTACCGGCAGGGCCTTTTGAAGACTTTTTCGACGGTGTGCCATCGGCTGACACCTTTGGGCTCGAAGTGCCGAGGAAGAGTCCCTCCGCCGAGACGAGCAGGGTATCTTTTGGTCCCAAGTTGGTCGATAGATTTCTTGCTCCGAGTTCCCGTCCTGATCGGAAGAGGATAATAAAGTTCGCCATTCCCGAAGACGCTAGGTCTCTGGCCGCGCCTGTGGGCGTGGCTAGCTACCTTCGGTGTCTGGTGACCGAGGAAGATCAGGCTGCAATGGATGCGGTGGATGAGGCCTGCTTATTTAAGGAGGCTCAACAGGCAACAAATAAGGTAAAATTTCTTACAGGCTCTGTTTGGTGTTTCTTATCTTACTCTTCGAACCTGTACTAACTGTTTTATTTTCTTTCATATTCGTAGTCTTCGGTGCTTCATCATGAGGCTTTCCTTCGGCTAAGGGAAGTAAAGGCACGTCGTCAGCGACTCGAGGGGGAGATATCGACTCTTCAGGTTGAGCTAGACTTCATGCGCAGGGATAATGATAATACACTCGACCAGCTAGGGCAGCAAGTTGATCGAATAAATCAATTTTGATCTTCACTGAGCGAGGCCAAGGCAGAAACCAGCGAATGGAGAGCTAAGGCCGATCTACTGTCTTCGAAAACGGAGACCCTCCGGGCTCGTGTAGTTTCTTTGGAAGAACAAGTCTTGGACGCGCAAGAGAAAATCGGGACTCTGACTAAGAGCGCCGATACACTTCAGTCCCAAGTCGAGACGCTCACCTCGGATTGTGACATTCTAGTCAATGAGCTGCAATCGGCAAAATCCGATATTGCCACATCTAAAGCTGATGTGGATGATCTGATAGCTCAATACAAGGCCGATGCCGAGGCTGCCAAGAGAAATCAAAGATTCTGGTTGAGTATGCCAAGTGCCAAACCCGCCTTTCCGTTCTCGTGGAGTTACAAACTCGAGGCTTCGATCTATCCACTGAGGTCGATGATGCGGCAAATATTGAAGCCGATGCTAGAAAGCGGGCCTTCCTTGAAGATAAAGAAGATTCTGAGAATTTTGATTGATGTATAATATGTCTTTCTAGGATTCTCACTTTTTGTAACACACTTTGTTTCGTATATATATAAAAGATTTTCTTTTGTCTCCCTTTTTTGTTTGATCTGTTCTAATAATCCAATTTGTAGACTTTTCTGCCCTTCAGGCTTGGTTAAGACTTAGCTTATTTCTCAGTAGATTTTCCCCTTTCATGGTCGATTGGATAAGGCCTAAGCCTCGAAAAGGGGTCGAGGTTTGCCTTAATAGGTCTTATTCCTTTTCGAATTTTATTAATTTGACATGGCCTTGGCCCGCTAAGAAATCGGAGTTCTGTCTTAACATATTTCAATTTCCTTTGAGTCAAACTCAATTCGGCCTTAGCCTTTTGCGAGTTTGGATTTGCCTCAATATGTCTTATTTTCCTTCGAGTTTCATTAACTCGATAAGGCCTTGGCCTTTGAAGGAATTGGGGTTTGCCTTAACCGGTCTTTCCCCTCTTCGAGTTTCACTTTGTTCGGCCTTAGCCTTTTATGGGTTGGGATTTGCCTTAACAGGTCTTACTTTCCTTCGAGTTTCATTAACTCGATAAGGCCTTGGTTTTCTAAGGAATCGGGGTTTGCCTTAACTAGTTTTTCCCCTCTTCGATTTTTGTATGAAGTTCTGAACAATGCTAATTTCTGATCATGTAATAAATCTTGAAGGAGCCCTTAGGCTTAGAGACAGGATATTGGTACCGAAAAGCTTTCACTAGCATTTAGGTGCTTGTACAATTTGCTTAGGGGATAGATCAGTCTATTCGGGCACAGTACTTTCGACCGTCTGACCCTTACATTGATACCTAATAATCTACGGGAAGTTCCCCTGAATTGAAATGACCAAACAACGAATCGAAATAGATAAGCGATCTTCTGATATACATGGTCGATCGAAGTTGTGCACCAAATATTATTATCTTCGATGAGTGACCGATCTAGGTTAGCACGACTACTGGTTGCCTCATTAAAATCTTGCCGTAAAACACAATTTAGGACAAAACCGGTCGAAGGGAAAAAGTGTGCAACGCGTGCTTTTAGTCCTAAATTCATGCGCTTTCTGGTTCGAGACTGCCTCGTTCAATACCTGCAGATGTTAGCAAAACAAACAAACAAAAAAGTGCAATTTCATACCTTAACAATAGTATCGCTTTAGGTGGCTTATATTCCAATTGTTTGGCAGCTGTTTGCCCTCCATGGTTCCGAGCTTATAAGATCCCTTTCCGGTGACCTTCAAGATGGTATAGGGCCCTTCCCAGTTTGGTCCTAACTTTCCGTCATTCGGATTTTGAGTGTTGAGTGTGACTCTTCTGAGCACCAGGTCTCTGATATTGAAGTGTCGAAGATGGGCTCTCCGGTTATAATACCTTTCGATCTTTTATTTTTGGGCCGCCATTCGAACAAGGGCTGCTTCCATTCTTTCGTCCAATAACTCCAGATTGATGTTCATAGCTTCTCTATTTGATTCTTCAGTTGCGCATCGGAACCTGACACTCGGTTCGCCTACTTTGACTGGTATTAAAGCGTCAGCTCCGTATACTAGAGAAAAAGGAGTGGCCCCGGTGCTGGTTTTCTCGGTTGTGCGGTAAGCCCATAGAACCTCGGGCAGTATTTCTTTCCATTTTCCCTTTGCGTTGGTTAACCTTTTCTTCAAGTTTCATTATGGTTTTGTTGGTTGACTCAGCTTGTCCGTTGCCGCTGGGTTGATAGGGCGTCGATAAGATCCTTTTGATCTTGCTGTCTTCGAAGAACTTTGTCATTTTACTGCCGATGAACTGCTTGCCGTTATCGCACACGATTTTCGATGGCATCCCAAATCGACATATGATATGGTCCCAGATAAAGTCGATCACCTCATTTTCTCTAACTTTTTCGTAAGCCTGCGCTTCAACCCATTTGGAAAAGTAGTCAGTCATAAGAAGAATAAATTGAGCTTTACCTGGCAAATAAGGGAGAGGGCCAACGATGTCCATTCCCCATTTCATGAATGGCCATGGCGACAAGACCGAATGCAGTGTCTCTCCGGGTCGGTGGATCATCGGTGCATGCCTTTGGCACTCGTTGCACTTGCGAATGAATTATTTCTCCATACCGATCCAATAATAGCCAGCCCGAATTATTTTTCGAACCAAGGATTCGAAACCGGAGTGATTCCCACATGAGCCTTCATGTATTTCTCTTAAAATATATTCGGTGTCTCCCGATCCAAGGCATATTGCGAAGGGGCCTCCGAACGTACTTCTGAATAGGGTCCCATCATTGGATAAACAGAATTGGGCTGCTTTTGTGCCTAATGCTCTCGATTCTTTACGATCCGAAGGGAGTTTACCTGAGCTGAGATATTCTATATACTTGTTCCTCCAATCCCAGGTCAAGCTTGTCTAATTGATTTCGGCATGGCCTTCCCCCACCACTGACCTTAAGAGTTGTACAACTTTTTGGGATTCAATTTCCTCATCTTCGACCGACGATCCTAGGTTGGCGAGGGCGTCGGCCTCACTGTTTTGTTCCCGAGGTATGTGCTACAAAGTCCATTCTTTAAACCTGTGCAACGTGACTTGAAGCTTGTCCAAATACCTCTGCATTCGCCCTTCTCTTACTTCGAAAGTCCTATTTACTTGGTTGACCACGAGGAGGGAATCGCATTTGGCTTCGATTATCTCTGCTCCCAGACTTTTGGCCAGCTCTAAACCTGCAATCATAGCTTCATACTCCACTTCGTTGTTAGTCAATTTTACAGTCTTAATAGACTGTCGAATAGTGTTTTCGATTGGAGGTTTTAATACGATACCAGGCACCGATCCTTTCGAATTCGAGGGACCGTCTGTGAACAGGGTCCACACTCCCGGAGGAGTACCCAATTTGGTTATTAATTCCTTTTTGACCTCGGGAATTAGTGATGGCACAAAATCGGCGACGAAATCTACCAATACTTAAGATTTAATTGAGGTTCGGGGCTGATATTCGATATCATACCTGCTTATTTCGATGGCCCACTTGGCCAATCGGCCGGATAACTCGGGCTTATGCATTATATTTCTCAGAGGGTAAGTTGTTTACTACACATATAGGATGGCACTGGAAGTAGGGTTTTAGCTTCCTAGAGGCACTCAATAAAGAGAGAGCTAATTTTTCTAGATGCGGGTATCTAGTTTCGACTTCTCCTAAGGTTTTACTGACGTAGTAAATAGGAAATTGCGTACCTTATTCTTCTCGGACTAGGACCCCACTCACCGCTACTTCCGAAACGGCAAGGTAGAGGTATAAGCCGTTTTTGGTGTATGCAGCAAAGGTGGGCTAGAGAGATACCTCTTGAGCTCTTCTAACGCGCGCTGGCATTCCAGACTCCACGAGAAATCGTTCTTATTTTTCACCAAGTTGAAAAACCGGTGACTTCTATCGGAAGACCTTGAAATGAACCGGCCTAAAGCAACTATCCGACCTGTTAGCTTTTGTACAGCCTTTACGCTATCTACGATTGTAATGTCTTCGATGGCTTTGATCTTCTCGGGGTTAATTTCTATTCCCCGATTCGAAACTATGAAACCGAGGAATTTTCCCGAGCTCACTCCAAATGCGCACTTCTCCGGGTTCAACTTCATGTTGTACTGTTTCAGTACATCGAACGTTTCCTGCAAATGACTCAAATGGTCCTCTGCTCGCAGGGACTTAACTAACATATCATCAATGTAAACTTCCATTGTTTTTCCTAATTATTTTTCGAACATTTTGTTTACTAGGCGTTGATAAGTAGCCCCCGCATTCTTTAACCCGAAGGGCATCACGTTATAGCAGTATGTACCATACTTAGTGATGAAGGATGTCTTTTCTTGATCATCCTTGTCCATTCCTATCTGGTTACAGTCGGAGTAGGCGTCGAGAAAGCTAAGGGTCTCATGGCCAGCGGTGGCATTGATCACACGATCGATGTAAGGTAAGGGAAAAGAATCTTTAGGACATGCCTTGTTTAAATCTTTGTAATCTATGCACATTCTTAACTTATTTCCCTTGTTAGGAACTACAACTACATTTGTTAACCATTCCGGGTATTTAACTTCCCGAATGGATCCTATATTTTAAAGCTTGGTTACCTCGTCTTTGATGAATATTTGCTTGACTTCGGATTGAGGTCTTCTCTTTTGCTTGACCGGCTGAAATTTTGGATCGATGCTCAGTTTGTGAGTTGTGATCTCCGGAGGTATCCCTGTTATGTCAAGATGGGACCAAGTCTTCGTTAGCTGAAAGAAAATGAATAAGTTTAGTCCTGAGCTTGGAACTTAAGCCCGAGCCCAGGTATACCTTCCGATCTGGTGCATCTTCTCGAAGTAAAATTTGCTCGAGTTCCTCGACCTTCGACTTAGTTGCATCGGATTCGTCGGGGCCGACGAATGACCGGGGGATCCCGTATTCATCGTCTTCGATAAGTTCCTGCCCACCTTCGTTTGTTGAAGGCGATACCTGTGATTGCTATTTGGTTCTTTGAGAATGGGGCTATCGTTTCTGGCATTGCTTCTTCTACTGCGAATATTTCTTTCGCCGCATGTTGTTCTCCATAAACAGTCATGATCCCATCAGCCGATGGGAATTTCAACATTTGATGCAGTGTCGAAGGTACCGCTCTGATATCATGAATCCATGGTCTCCCGAGTAAGGTGTTATATCTCATATCCCCTTCGATTACGCAGAATCTCGTTTCACGAACGGTACCGTCATTGTTTACTGGTAAATTTATTTCTCCTTTGGTTGTCTCGCAAGCCATGTTGAAACCATTGAGGATCCGAACTTCAGGGATAATTCGATCAGTCAACCCGAGCTGTTCGATAACCCATGACCGAATTATGTTGGCTGAACTACCGGGATCGACCAACACACGCTTCACCTTGGTTTTTTGAATAAGCACTGATATTACTAAGGCGTCTTTATGGGGTTGTATGATTCCTTCCGCATCCTCCTCGGTGAAGTGCAAAGCTCCCTCCATCGCGTAATCCTGAGTGCGCTTTTCTCGAGTGATAGATATTTTTGTGAGTTTCAATAGCGGTCTTTGGGGTGTATCTACCCCACCAATTATCATATTGATCGTGTGCTCTGAGGCTCCTCCTGGTTTACTGGTCTATTCCTGTTCCCATAATGGTTTTTGGCTCGGTCGCTCAAAAACTCTCAAAGGTGCCCATTTTCGAGCAACCGTGCCACCTCTTCCCTCAACTGTCGACAGTCTTCTGTCTTGTGCCCATGTGTACCATGGTACTTACATATCAAGTTGGGGTCTCTCTTAGCTGGATCCGATTGCAGCGGTCGAGGCCACTTGGTATCCTTAATGCGACCGATGGCCGATACGAGAGTCACTGAGTCAACGTTGAAGTTATATTCGGACAGTCGTGGTGCTTCTCGGTGACCAGTGGCTCTCGAAGTTGTTTCTTGCCAATTGTCCTCGGTTCCTTCGATTAAGATCATTCCTCCTTTCTTGTCTCGGGGAACCCTGCCTTACTTGTATGGCCTTTCAGTCTCCAGGATATGGTTGATGCCTGTCTCTGTTCGATCTTGGCTCTCGATAAATATCTCTTTGAACCCTATCATGAGTTCCGATGGCGTAAGTGGATCCCGAGGGGGCCCCAAGTTGGTCGTCCTCGACCCTATTCTTCGATTGGTATCGGTTGTGTATATCTACCCAAGTGGCAGCCGGATATTCAATCAAGCTTTGCTTAAGCTGTTGTGAAGTCGTTGAACTTCGAGCGTTCAGCCCTTGGGTGAAGGCCTGTACGGCCCAATCATCAGTGACCGGTGGTAGGTGCATCCGTTCCATCTGAAAGCGAGATACAAATTCCTTGAGCATCTCCTTGTCTCTTTGCCTAACTTTAAATAAGTCCGATTTCCGTGTCTCGACTTTGATGGCACCCGCATGAGCTTTTACGAAGGTGTCCGCAAGCACGGCAAAAGAATCGATGGAATTCGAGGGCAAGTTGTGGTAATAAGTCATTGCTCCCTTTGACAAGGTCTCTCCGAATTTCTTTAAAGGACGGACTCAATCTCATCGTCTTCGAGATCATTTCCTTTTATGGCGCATGTGTATGCTGTTACATGCTCATTTGGGTCAGATGTCCCATTGTATTTCGGAATCTCCGGCATGCGAAACTTCTTCGGTATGGGTTTTGGGGCGGCGCTTGATGGAAAGGGTTTCTGTACGAATTTCTTTGAGTCCAAACCTTTTAACACCGGAGGTGCTCCTAGTATTTGGTCCACCCTCGAATTATATGTCTCTACCTTTTTATCATTGGCCTCGATCTTCTTCTCACCTGACTCGACCCGTCTAGTCAACACTTCGAGCATTTTCATGATCCCGGCATTTGCCCCCGATCCGCCTTCGCTTGGTTCCGCTGTGATAGGTTCATTTTTGGGGATAGTTTCCTGAGGAGGGCCGGTCCCTATCCCATTCGAAACTTGCCTCCGATTTTGCAGCTGAGCTATGGTCGCTTGTTGGGCTTGCAACATGTTGAATATCATCCTGAGGCTAATCCCGTCCTCCTCGTCGTTCTATTTTGCTGAGCGGTATTCTTTTCGGACACTATTCGATGGGCCAGAGGTCCGATCCACATCGACTGCTATTTGGGAGTTAGCGTCGATTGGGACTTCATTTTCGAGTGCCAAGTTGTCGTTTTCGCCCTGGTGGTTAAATCCGCCATCGACGAATTGAGGCACAGATTGAGAATGTGACATGATTCTACTGTAACCTGAAAGAAAAAGGTGTTCTTCAAAGAACAAGTGTAAAATAATCCGTGTAACAGAAAGTTGTATTAAACGATCACTATTATCCTTAGCCCCACGGTGGGCGCCAGATTGTTTACCCTGGATTACGAGTAACAATTAAATTTATATGTGGTTTTAAGGATACGCAACTTGATTTAATACAGTTAAAGAATAAATAGAAATAGAGACTAAATTAGTGAACAAGAAAAGAAGCAAACCACCAAGACTGAATAATCTTCCTGTGTTAGAAGCTCTTTGAAATGAAATATGAAGTAGATAGACAAACAAAGCAGACTATAGCTTTTTTTGATGTTGGTTGTATGTCGTCCCCTTTACAAATGGGGCTGCCTGTTTATATAGGAAAGGTGAAAAATTCTATACAAGGTAAAATCTCATTTACAAGGTAAGATATCCCAAGAATTAATAGATTCAACGTCTTTATTGATCTGAGCCGCGATTCCCGCCGAGATATTTGTATATCACGAGATTTCTGGTCCTTCAATCATGCAAATCTGATAACTTTACCATAGGATATTTTACCCTGATCGGCCTCGACGATTTCACTTCGAGCGCTTTGGCTTCGAGCTTCGTTCAGACGACATCCGGTCTTGGGCTTCATATATTTGATATTCCGGTCTCGACCTCTCGGTTGGTGGCTCCAATCGATGTTAGTCGTCGAATTCCAAAACCGGTGTTTCCTATGCGAGCGATCGGGTTTGACCCCATACAAAATACAAACAATGGCACGAGAAGCTACTATTTGCTTTGCTCGGGTACCGCACCAAAGTTCGTATGTCTAATTGGGCAAACCCTTATCTACTGGTCTATTGTACCAAAGCCGTTATTCCCGCCGAAGTAGAAATTTCTTCCTTAAGATTCATACAAGAGGCCGTACTTAGCGACCTAAAATGGATACAGAGTCGGTATGAACAGTTGGTTCTCGATGATGGCAAGAGGATGAATGCAGTGTGTCGCGGCCAACTCTACTAGAATAGAATGGCAAGGGCTTTCAACAAAAAGTTTAGATCGAGGCAATTCATGCCGGGGCAATTGGTGCTCAAATGATCTTCCTGCATCAGGATGAAACAAAAGGGAAATTCTCACCTAATTGGCAAGGCCCTTACATGGTTCACCGAGTACTAACAGGAGGAGTGCTTATACTTGCAAAGATGGATGCAGAAATATGGTCAAAACCTATCAACTCTGATGCAGTCAAGATATATTATGTTTAAGATTATGTTTGCACTTTCTATTTGATGTAACCTGAACTACGCTTGACCTGGTTCCCATGTAAGAGGGGATACATAGGCAACCCTGTAGGTTCAGTCACATCATAATAAAATCTTCATTCCCCTCTATGGTAAAAAACTGAGGCATGATTTTGAGTTCATCAATCTCATTATGCTAAGGATCGCGAAGAAGCATATCGCTAGAAGTATGCCTTCATACCGTGGCAAATTTTTGAGGAGTCCTCAAAATTCCAAGCTGAGGAGGTTGCAATGTCTCAAAAGCATGTCACAGTCTCCGATTCGACAAAATTATTTGTTTTATGCATCATCACATATTTTGAATAAACTGCATTTATATAAAAACGATTTATCACAAATTGCATATTTTTCGAAAAATTTCATTTTTCTGTAGTAGCCAGACGTTACCCATGTGAGTCGAATAAGGCATCAAGACAATGAGCAAAGAGGAAGCGAAGAATCAACGGCATGAACCAACCTTTCCCCTAAAACTCACGATTTTCCCTTGGATACAGGCACAATGGGCATAACAAGCACGTCCGCAAATATATACATAAAATAAGATCACTATCTTCACACCCGATAAAATTCGCCAAGCACAAACGCGTCAAGATAAGGACCACTTTTCCCTTTCACATAATCGTTGTTCTTCCTGCATAGGGCTAAACACTGACCTCACTCATTGTATGAGGCTAAACACTGCCTCCATTATTGCATAAGGATAAACGCGGCCTTTCCTTGCATGAGACCAAACATTGTCTCCATCACTTTGCATAAGTCTAAGCACTGCCTTCCCTTTCATGAGACTAAGCATTGTCTCCATCACTTTGCATAAGGCTAAGCACTGCCTTCCCTTGCACGAGACTAATCTCTGTCACCGTTACATCTGCAGTTGCCTCCATTATTGCATAAGGATAAACATTGCATTTTCTTGCATGAGACTAAGCACTATCTCCATTACATTGCATGAGGCTAAGCATTGCCTCCATCACTGCATAAGGCTAAGTACTTTCTTTCCTTGCAAGAGGCTAAGCACTGCCTCCACTGTTGTATAAGGCTAAGCACTGCTTTTTTTGCATGAGACTAAGCATTGTCTCCATTACATTGCATGAGGCTAGGAATTGCCTCCATCATTGCATAAGGCTAAATGCTCCATTCCTTGTATGTGGATGAGCACTGCTTCTACCATTGTATAAGGCTAAGCAATAACTTTCCTTGCATGAGCCTAAGCACTGTCTCCATTACATTATGCGAGGCTGAGCTTGCCTCCGTTATTGCATAAGGCTAAACTCTGCCTTCCTATGCATAGGGCTAAACATTGCCCTCATCACACACAAGCCTAAGTGTTGTCTTGTTCCGTTCTCGCATACAACTAAGCATCAGATGTTCCCTCTGTCAAACGATCAATATCTCCTCATCTTTGTATTTCATGGGCTGAAAAATCGCTACATTGTCCAAAGGCGTCATAGTCTGAGGGCATCATTCTCATAGACCGAAGACCTCATGCCAAAGGCCGGAGGATCTCTTGAAATTGCATATCCTTATTCAAAGGCGTCATAGTCCAGAGACACCATCCTTATGGCCCGAGAACACCATTTCATGGCCTGCGAATCCTTTATCATACGCTTCATGGCTCAGGACACCATGGTCTAAGGACATCATCCTCCTCGTCCAAAGATAACTCTAATGGCTCGAAGGGAATATGCATCATGTTTAAATAACCCATATATGTTCGCGTGCATCGTGTTTTATGTTTTGTAGGTAACTCAGGAGCTAACCGTTCTACAAATAGGAGCAATTCTCGCTTCAATTTCCCTTCACAATGTTCACATCCCTGATGATCTCAAACGTAACCGATGATCAGCAATCGACCGTTCAAATATTTGCCTTATACACCCGTAACGTTCAAATTTGAATTCATAGCTCCACCTGAAATTTTCCATTAGTCATGACACTATCATATCCAAAAAATCCTTTTCGAAACACACGGTCACTCTCGTAACAACTCCATCAGTTTCTTTCGCCATTTGATCTAGAACTACACACGACCTGATTCACGTAACACCGGGGATATGTAGGCAACTCAAGAACCAGTGTTCAACACCTTTTTTTTTCAAAAACGCATCATCTACACCCATTTCTGACAAAATCGGTCAACACTTTCTTTACCCGACAACTCTTTCATCATTCCCGGATAAAGAGGGATAGCTGTTGATACATAATTTATCCCTCATATTTTTATTAATATCCTATATACTTTCAAAATATCATTCCTGCATCATCACCAATTTACAAGAGTCATATAAGTACTTTCTATAAATATCATTTTTAAGGCTTTAAAATTGATTTTCTTGCATTTAAATTATTAATTATCCTTTAGAATTATTTTATGATGACCTAATCATCCAAATATATTATTTATACTCACATACATGTTTGATAACATTATTACTTTATTACATATGTATATTTGAGCTATTTACGTAATTTTGCAATAATAGCCTATATTCTATACATAATTACAATATTTATACCAAAATAGCATTTTATATTTTATAAAACGTTATGCTATTATTTCCAATCATTTTAGTGCATAAGGAATATTTTTATAACAATTTTTCGTGTATTTAATTCTTAACTCAATATAAGGCTAATTTTCGGGCAAAAATCAGGCCCAAACAACAAGCCTACTCCATTTTCATTCTTCAGTGGCCAAACCAAATGACCCCATTAACCCAACCCAGATGCGACCCGTTCATTTGACCCGCCCCACTTCTCCTCTAATCCTGGTCGTTTATCTCAAATGATCTACGACCCATAACCCTTCTCCGGTTTTTAATTGCACCCACCCAAACCCTAGAGCCCATTTTCCTAAGACAGCCGCCCCGAAATCCTCTCATTCTCTCCCCTTTCCCTAAGAAACCCTAGTCGCCTCATTCAAACCCCAGCCATAATCCGATATCACATGGAAAATCTTCCATATCCCCTTTCCTTTTTTGCTCACACGATAGTTCCTACCATTTCCTCAATGTTACAGTATTTGGCACTCGATTATTTATGGAAATTGAGTCATTTGGTGTTCGTTTAACTCCGATTATGTACTATCTTCATGTTTCTGGCCTGATACACTCACTACCAGGCCATATGGGTCTGATTCAGTGAGTTCTTTTACTATTTTTGTTCTCCCTCTTGAACTATGGTTCACCTGATTTCTCATAAATTAATTGTGAATCAATTTCGCATGTTATTCTTTCTTTTTTATGTTTAATCGATTTTTCATACTACAAATACCACTACTCTTATTCTTCTATACTTTCTGCACTCTTGGCTCTTGGCCGGCTGAAAGCCAAGGCCATCGGATTTCGATTAACTAACCTTCTTAGTGCAAGCACTGCCCGGGGTTCATGAAACCCTTGGGAACTCTGGCGCACTGAGTTTTGGGTTCTGATGCTCTCTCTGCTGTCAATGATTGAAGTATTATTCTTCTTGTTTATAGTTTGTTAATTCACAACTACTAAGTGTCTTTGGCTCTGTCAATTGCATTCCTTCTCATTGTGTTCATGTTTGTACATTTATGACTCAGAACTTTTCTAACATCTGAACTTGTCCAACCTTTGACTCTGATGCATGCCTACTATATGAATTTTGCATGAATGGTTCTTACTACCTGAAGCATGCCAAGCCTAGTGTGTTTTGTGTGTTTGAATGTTTATACCGCCAACTCATCCTGCATTTATCTCCCTGCCTTGTTCTATACCTTTGTGATAAATCAACTCATGTGTTCTAATTCTTGTTGGTTCATTCATGTGTACTTAATACCTTACTAGAGTTAGTTCATAGCCATGTTCTTTTCCAAACGCATTGCCCTGCTAAATGTGAACTATAAGGTGTGTTCCCTGCCTGACTTAATCTCCTGCTATTTAGTACTACCTATGGTTTACAAGGTGAAAGTACAACATCTAGCTTTTCTCTTATGTGTAATCTAATAGTCTAGTTTTTGATGTATCCTTGCCTACTACGTTCTGGTGTTGCTTAAGCCTTTTGTGCTATGACTAGTACTTAGTTTCTCATGTTAGACATCCTTATTTTGAAGACCATACTCTGTTAGCTTTCTGTCCATGATTTTATTAAACTCTCATGTTTAAAATCTCATGACTAAGTTCTTTGTGCTTATTCTGGACCATGTTTGCTTTGAACCTCTACTTGAAGTGGTATGTTATCTCATGTTGGTCAATCCTATCACCTTAGCTTTGTTCTCAAAGAATTCAAGCATAAACCTACCTTATGCATGCCGTATGAATTTGTCAATATGCTTTAGTGAAAATTGCTGTTAGATATAGCTTTGTGTGTTAACTTCAAAAGGCTTTTTAATTAATCTAATGTGTAGTTTGTTGCTTGTATGGTTAAGTTTGGCATCCGGCTGGATAAGTAAGTCATCCATTTGGGCCTGGTTTTGATCCATGTGTGTTGTTGAATTGTACCTTGTAACTGGTATACTCTAATTCCTTGGGTGAGCTTGGGATTTGCGACTGCTGCTTGCGCAAAGAATGGGGCTACTGAAGACCCTAAAGTATCACTTGGCTATTTTCTTTGGGCCTGTAACTGCTTATTGGGCCTGTATCTGTTTCAGCTTGTAAATTGATCGTCTTTAAAGCATGTATTCTTCCACTTGGGCATGTAATAACTGGTGATAAACAACAGCCAAGGATCAGTGAAATCTGGGGGTCTGGGATACTCTATCTCCGCATGAATGGGTAGAAAGTATGTCTATAGGGCTCTAATTGTTTATTTGCTTTCCATCTCCCACCTTTGGGAATTATCTGCACAACGTGTCGATTAACTTGTCTATTCACTTACAAAGCATGTCCTAGGTTTAATATAATTCTGTAACTTGCAAACATTAGTAAGTATGGCTATAAGGTCTGAAATTGGACTTGTTGCGCTCATATATCATGCCTATAGGAACTCAATGCAATGACTGAAATGCATGCTTTAACATATTTCTTTCAATCACGTAACTCATCTAGATACCATGTCTATAGGATCTCAAATTGATTAATTAAAAACTGTTATTGTTGTTGTTCTCTTCTTATTACATAGTTTGTCTAAAAATCATGCCTATAGGGACAAAAAATGAGGAATTATGCATTTTCAATGGCCTCACTGCCCCGACGCAGATCGTGTAGAGATCATGTCAATAGGGTGCTGTCACTTGCCTAGAAATCACGCCTATATGATCTTTAATAGAATTATATGTTAAAATCAATCACTTTGTCATGACGATCTGCCTATAATACTGCCTATAGGGCTTGTCAATTTTCGAATCGTTGAAGCACATAGAAATCATGCCTATAGGCCTGAACAATTTAATATACCTTGACTCCAAGCCTGCCTATTTACTTTTGCTTGCCTAATAATCTGAACGTCGTTAGCATAAGGTCATAATTGCATGCGTGCATCTGTGTCTATATGAGGAGGCAAACATGAGCCATTATGTGTTGATTATGTGTGGACCTATATGTTTTGAATGTGCGTTAATTTTTATCCCTTTTGAGCATCCTAAGTAGAGTCTAGAACCACGTAATAGTAGGTCCAAAGCCTCTTGGACCATAGGCATGGGACAGGTAGTGCACGCATAGTACACAACTTAGAATTGAATTAGAGCGCCTTTAAGTGAACAACTTTAACATAGTAATCGGGTAGCAGGAAATGATAGTCTGTGCCCGCTGAATAATATGAGCAACCCCTACCTTAAGGGAATTGCGAAGTATTACTTATGTTGTACGGGGTGATTCTTTAGGTTAAAAAACTTAGGACTCCTCCCCTCCCCCCCT